>JAGVVM010003056.1:0-10502 GCA_019149425.1 Psidium friedrichsthalianum
CCCATACTCGGCTGGCTGCAACAGGATCGGGTCGTCCTCCATGGGGATCGGAGAATCTCTCTGGGGTCCCTCAAAACCATACAGGCCCTCCCTATACCAGGCCTCGAACCTATGGGGTACAAGGTAGGGTCCACCCTGATCTACTAGTACAGTCGTCACATGCCTATGCCACATCACAGCATGCATATCAAAATGGAGGGTGATCTGGGTATCCATCTGCACTGGTAGTCCAAAAAGCATCGGTGGTGCAGCCATCACGGGCGACCTGGATCTGAAAAAGAAGGGCAACCACCGCCCGTGAGTCGAGGACTCAGCAAGCTCACCACTAATCCTAGCGTAGGGTAGCGTATACTGGTGGGGTCGGTCCTATCCAGTGGGCTGGGTTCGCGTTCCAGGGTTCAGACACTCTCAGTTCCCTCGGTAACCGACCCTCAACGTATAAATAGACAGGCAAGGCACATCAATGCAATTCATAATATACAGACGGGCAACAATAAACAGTAACTCGGCCAGACAGGCTCATTAGACTCCCTCATACTATCTCTTTGGTTAAACCCATATGAATTGGAATCCCGTCCTAACGGACTCAGTAACTCGGCCTAAGCCCAAACGCCCATATTAGCTCCCTGGGAATCGGTAACCCACGACTAATGATTCAGTGTTTTAACAACCCCTCGGTGTAGTTGAATTAGGCTTAACTTGGTTTAAGGCCTATTTAATGGATTCAGGTTCGAATGGGCCTACAGCCCGTTCTTAGGCCCAAGGCCCACAACAGTAGTTAGGTCCACTAGGGTAAGTCGGCCCATTACAGTGTTTCAAGCCCGTTAGTCAAGTTGGGCCAATAAGATTCAAGATCCAATGAAGTGGGTTAGGCCCATTAACCCAAGTTGGGCTATTAAATTAAATTGGGTCCAACTAGTTCTAAGGCCCATTGACCAATCATAGGCCCATGAATTAATTCTAAAATCAAATATATAATTCGGGCCCATTATTATAATTAAATTCGCTTAGGGCCCAAGCCCATTTTCAAGGACTAGCCTATTAAGCCCAATTAGGTCATTTTAGGCCCAATCCGATGTCCTAAGCCCATGTATACTATTGGGCCTTATACCTTAACATTCTAATTTGTAATTTGGGCCCAATTAATGCAATTTTCGTCCATGTGTGGCCCATTAGTCAATTTAGGTCCATTATGATTTGTTTAGGCCCAATTAGTAGAGAATTAGGTCCCAAGCCCACTAGTTTGCTTTGGCCATCACACCTCACGCCTATATCTCCCATTCGGCCCATACATAGCCTTTCAAGGTCCAAATTGTGACAGTCTGAAAATTCGACCCATTGATCGGAGATTCTAAATGAATGGAAATGCTTCGTTAATACACTCTAGTCGACGCTCACTCAGGATTAGCTACCCTGAGATGACCAACCGAAGGGGAAAGGCTATCTGGGAATTTTTCCCAATCAGCCGCCCGTTGGTCTGAGACTGAGACTGAGTCGGTATTTAATGAAATTGACCACAAAATGAAATTCGACATTGGCAATCGAATCAGTAAGACAAACACAATGAAGAATTGAAATCAGTTTCAGAAATGTCGTCTGAAGGTCAGACAGCCGGTGCACGTCGAGAAGCAAGACGTGAATGGAAAAATTACCGAAATGCCCCCGGTAAATGCTCAGTCCTTAGAATAAGATTAATTAGGATTTTTGAGAGTAGATTCGAGAGACCGACACCAAATCCAGTCCAAAATCCGTTCGCGCTCGGGACCCGATCGGTGCATTTGGCACGCAAATCGAGGCAAGTCAAATCAGATGTCACATCAATCAATCAAGTGTCAAGTCAATCAATCATGGCACAATTTCCAATGCAATCATCAAGTCAATCAAGGTGTCATTCATATCACATCCATGACACTATTCTACCAACTCCATTATAATCTTTATTTTGCTTATGTCATTATAATCTCTCCCTCTCTCTCTCTCCTCCCTCATTTCATTCGGCCGGCCACATCCTCCCTCCTCTCTCCCTCCCGTGAGCTCTCTCTCTCGGCCTCTCCCTCGCTCGTCCGTCCGTCCGCCGCGAAGCCGTCGCCACCGTCCAAGCCGTCGCCTTCGTTCGGCCACCACCTCATCTTGGTAAGTCCTCCAGCCCTTCTCTCCTTCATTTTCGTGCTTAGGGTGCCCCGTAGAACCCCGATCAGACCTGGTTTCTCCTTGCTTCCGCGGCGTCGTTCGTCGTCGTTGGACCGGCCATGAGCCTTCGGGCTGTCCAAGCCACTCCACTCTCTCCCTCACCTCTATTGGCTTGTGGAATGATGTCTTAGGGTCCTTGGAACCTCCGTAGAACCCCCGGAACAGCCGTGAGCCGCGGCCTACTCCCCGTGCTCGCGAAACGCCGAACCGGCCGCCGGTGACTCCTCCGCCTTCGTCGTTGCTTCGGCCACTCTAGGTAAGCTCCATCCTCTAATCCTAGTTTAGGCTAGTATGTATATGTGTGGATGGTTGTGTTAGTGGCTAATCAAGGTGGTTATGGCATAATATATGCAATTAGGCTTAATTGTGCATTAGGTTAATTATGAATTTGTGGATGGGCCTAAGGTGTGGGCTGTGGTTGATGGAATTGGGCCGAAGATTGTCTCAAGTGGGCCGAAATTGATGGACTAGGCGTGAGGTGTTGTGGGCCTAAGCAAACTAATGGGCTTGGGGTTCTAATTTTACACTAATTGGGCCAATTTGGAACTCTCGAACCCAAATTTGATAATGGGCCTTATATGGACGAAAATTGCAATTGAATGGGCCTAAATTATAATTGGAATATTAAAAGATAAGGCCCAATAATGTACATGGGCCTAGGATGGCTAAATGGGCCTAAAATAGACTAATTGGGCCTAATTGACTAACTTTTGAAAATGGGCTTGGGCCCTACACGAAAATTTAATAATAATGGGCCTGAATATATAATTGATTTTAAAATTAATTCATGGGCCTATATTTGGTTAATGGGCCTTAGATACTAATTGGGCCCAACTTAATTTAATGGCCCAACTTGGTTTAATGGGCCTAACCCACTTCATTGAACCTTGAATCCTAATGGACCCAACTTGACTTATGGGCTTAGAACACTGTAATGGGCCGACTTACCTTAGTGGACCTACTTACCTTTGTGGGCCTTGGGCCTTAGAACGGGCTGTAGGCCCATTCGAACCTGAATCCACTAATTGGGCCTTAAACCAAACTAAGCCTAATTCAACTACACCCGAGGGGTTGATAAATCACTGAATCATTAGTCGTGGGCTACTAACTCCCAGGGGACTAACATGGGTGATTGGGCTTAGGCCGAGTTATCAAGCCCGCTAAGATGAGGTTCAATTTATATGGGTTTAACCCTAGAAATGGTATGTGATATTCTATTGAGCCTGTCTGGCTGAGGAACTGTGTGTGGGGCATTGATCTTCTATGGTTTGGCTTGACGAGCACGTGATTACTGTGATGACTTCTTGATGTGCTCTGTACTTGTGCTTATATACCATTGCATGCATGCTCTATGTCTGATTTGCTGGTTGCAATCATGTGGGCCCCGCATACATTGAGAGCATGGCATGAGTCACCAGAGATGTGACATGTTGGATGAGCCCCTGAGGCGTCTTTACGCGGGGAATTGGAGAGAAACGGGTGACCAACGTAAGGCGTCAGATACGCAGTTGTGATAATTGCCTAGTGGCACTGTTGGATGAGTGAGCAGGAATTGGAGAGATAACGGGTGACCAACGTAAGGCGTCAGATACGCAGTTGTGATATTTGCCGAGTGGCATGTTGGATGAGCCCTGATGGGAATTGGAGTGATAGACGGGCATGATCCATTGGGATCCGATATGGCCGGCTGAGGCCTGCATCAGTTTGCATATGGCATCATGTTTGATTGTCTCTTGTGCCCGTCTGTATGATATGAACTGTATTGCTATGAATTGCACGTTTGTCTATACATGTTGGGGTCTGGTACCGAGGGTACTGAGAGTGTCTGAACCCTGGACCGCGAACCTAGTCCCCTGGATAGGACCGACCCCACTAGTATACGCTATCCTACGTTAGGATTAGTGGTGAGCTTATTGAGTTTCGACTCACGGGCGGTGGTTGCCCTTCATCTTACAGATCCAGGTCACCCGTGATGGCTGCACCACCGATGCTTTTTGGACTGCCAGTGCAGATGGATACCCAGATCACCCTCCATTTTGATATGCACGCCACGCTGTGGCATAGGCATGTGACGACTGTACTAGTAGATCAGGGTGGACCCTACCTTGTACCCCATAGATTTGAGGCCTGGTATAGGGAGGGCCTGTATGGCTTTGAGGGACCTCAGAGAGACTCCCCTATCCCTATGGAGGACGACCCGATCCTGTTGCAGCCAGCCGAGTATGGTGGCGAGGTGATCGACCCCGACCCACTGCAGGAGTTGCCGTCCCCAGGACGCTCTGAGATTGATGGCCACGATGAGGGTGACGCCATGGACACTGACGAGGAGGATCCAGAGGAGGACCCAGAGGAGGATCCCGAGGAGGAGCCCGAGGAGGACTGAGTCCTGCTGTTACGGGTTTAGCTTTTGAGAGCGTAGATGTCGACCATAGTTGAGATTTTCTTTTGGGGTCTGTACTTAACGCTCTATGTATATATATATGATGTTGTATTTCCTTTTGTAAAAGTGTTCTTGTCTTTTCATACTACCCTACCATCTTGTGTATGTATGCATGTGTAGAAGGCACGCTTCCGCAGGTTTCAGATTGTTGTCGTTTTGCGCTAGCGTAGCTTGGCCGCGATGTGCATCCTGGGCCGTCGCTACTCGTAGGCCAGGCGTACGCAGGGTTCGTTACGATATGAGCAGGGATGTCGCGAGCTCGATTGGGGTTCGGGGCGTGACATCCCCGTTCGAGTGGTATCAGAGCAAGGTCAGCTCGATACGAGACCGTTCGAGGATTTGGAGTGATAAGGCTGATGAATTTGGGGTAGTTAGATAGAAAGACCCTAGACCTAGGAATTAGGAAGGGTAAAATGCATGAATTGATTGGCGCATGTGCTTGCAGAGTTAGAGGATTAGTCCAGTATGACTATAGACTATGATGTCTGAAACTAACCTGCAGATGCGTCAGGACCTGAGGTAAGGTTCTAAAGCATAGCCCCGTGAGTTGGGTGCTTGAATGCTGATTGCTGATTGACTAGTTGCTAGTTACTGTTGCATGTGGTTGTATGCCTAGTCGGCTGTCGTGCGCTGCCTGACCATCATGCATTGCACGATTTCTGCATTAAAGGAAAAATGGTTTAAAATGAAGTTGATTTAAAATAAAGATTCGAGGTTTGAAAAGCGCATGCATCATATTTTATTGGGTTGGGTAACCGTCAGCCTGGTATGGGACAGGTCTGACGGGACGTCTAAAAACTGCAATGAAGCGTGGTATGGGACACGTGGAGTGGGATTCTCTCTGGCCGTGGGTAACTTAGGACAACTGTTCGCACCAAGAAATGAGGAGGGCGGGGAGTGGTCGCCGGGGCAGAGACCCGATCAAGGAGCGGCTCCCGACAGGCTTCTAGTTGAGGTGGCGAACAGAGTGGCCTAGGTTGTGCATTGTCAGGGTGAGTCTAGGTGTCTTCCTAGTCCAATTGCATTAAAAGCTGCAGCGAACTTTACATGCATGTTCATGTCAGTAGACGCGACAGTAGACGAAAGCTTGATTGTTAGTTTTAGAATTCGAATTCCTGAATGGGAATTTCGTTGGTATAGGTGTGAGTGAAAACTAGAAGGATGAGCAATAGGGGCAGAAGACCCAGTGCTGGTGCGTCGAGTTCTAGGGCTCCTGCACCTGAAGGAGACCCAAGGATAGAGGAAATGATGAGGGTGCTGACTGAGGTTAGCAATCTGATGGGTAGGCAAGCTGCTGAGAGAGCTGCCACTGTTGCCCAAGCAGCTGAGGCCGCCTTGGCCGCTGCAAATGGAGCCCATGGGGGCAATGGGCATGGCAATGGGGGACGTCAGACCCATCACATAGTGGAGCAGTTTCTGAAGCTGCAACCCTCGAAGTTTGATGGCACTGGAGGACCCGAAGTAGCTGCCTCGTGGATCGAGCAGCTGGAGAAAGCATTCACCGTGCTTGGATGCACAGATGAGGAAAAGGTCTCACTGGCGACCTATCAGCTCCAGAGCACTGCAGACGACTGGTGGAAGGCCACCCGAGGACGAGTCTTTCCTGATGGCATGAGGCCAAACTGGGCTGCTTTCTGCGCAGCATTCAATGGAAAATATTTCTCCGAGGCTGCCCAGGAGAGGAAAATGGAGGAGTTTATCAGGCTTCGCCAAGGGTCAATGACCGTGGACCAGTATGAAGGCGAGTTTGCTAGACTGTCCAAATTCGCTCGAAGGCTGATAGAGGACCCATGGGACAAAGCAAGAAGGTTCAGAGAAGGCTTGAGATCTGAGCTAAAGAGCATGCTAATCGCCACTGGGTTGAGGGATTACAACGAGATGTATGAGCGAGCCCTGGCGATAGAGAGAGACCTACAGGAGAAGGCTGCCGCATCTGGATCGCGGTTCATGCCTGGAAGGGACAACAGAAGTTTCGGCAAGAGGCCGATGAGAGACAACCGCAGGTTCGTCCCACCTGCGAGAAGAATTTTGGGAAAGCCGTCGCACCCTGGAAATCAGAACTGCCGTGATTGTGGCAGAAGACATGGAAACAACCCGTGCCCGAAGAAGACGGGCGGATGCTTTGGGTGTGGACAATTGGGACACCTCTGGAGGAACTGCCCGAAGAATGGTCTGAGACCGCAGTTCCAACCGCAGCAGCAGCAGGCTGTGGCCACCCAGCAAGGAATTCTGAACCGTCCACCTGCTCAGGGACGAGTCTATGCAGTGGCGCGCAAGGATGCTGAGAATGCGCCAGGGGTGATCACAGGTACCGTTTCTCTCTGTGGTCATACCGCCTATGCTTTGTTTGATCCTGGTGCATCCCATTCGTTCATATCTGCACGTTTTACTGAGTTGGCTGGAATAGAAACTAGACCGTTGGATGTCGTATTGCATGTGGCCACCCCGTTGAAAGATAAAGTAATTGTTATGTTAGGGTGTAAGGGGTGTGAGATAGCTTTGGGAGATAGAATTGAGAGGATTGACTTAGCTGTCCTGCCCATGTATGATTTCGACGTAATCGTCGGCATGGATTGGTTGGTTAGACATGGAGCAGTTATCGACTGCAGTAGAAGTATAATAAGGCTGAATCCAGTAGATGGGCCTGAGTATGAGTTTAAAGGAAACCGAGGTGGAACCTCAATTCCTTGGATTTCGGCCCTAGAGGCAACCAAGCTGATGGATCAGGGTTGCCTAGGATTTTTGGCATCAGTGATAGATTCCTCGGCTCAAGAAGTGAAGCTGGAGGAGGTACCTGTGGTGAGAGAATACCCAGACGTGTTTCCTCAGGAATTGCCTGGCTTGCCACCAGAGCGTGAAGTAGAATTCGTGATTGAGTTGGCACCTGGAACTGAACCAATCTCAAAGCACCGTATAGGATGTCGTTGTCTGAGTTGAAGGAGCTGAAGGTGCAGATGCAAGAGCTACTGGATAAAGGATTTATCCGCCCCAGTGCTTCACCGTGGGGAGCTCCGGTGCTGTTTGTGAAGAAGAAAGATGGCACGTTAAGGCTGTGTATAGACTACAGACAACTAAACCAAGTGACGATCAAGAACAAGTATCCTTTGCCAAGGATTGATGATCTGTTTGATCAGCTGGAAGGAGCATGTGTATTCTCTAAGATAGACCTAAGGACAGGCTATCACCAGCTAAGGATCAAGAAGGAGGATATCTCGAAGACTGCCTTTAGGACGAGATATGGGCATTACGAGTTCACCGTCATGCCATTTGGATTGACAAATGCCCCAGCTGCATTCATGGATATGATGAACAGGGTGTTCAAGGAGTTCCTAGATTGATTCGTGATAGTCTTCATCGACGATATCCTGGTGTACTCGAAGAGCTCTGAGGACCATGAGCAGCATTTGAGGACTGTCCTACAGACACTAAGGGAGCATTCCCTGTACGCCAAGTTCAGCAAGTGTGAGTTTTGGCTCAATAGAGTGGCGTTCCTTGGACATATAGTGTCTGGCGAAGGAATATCAGTAGATCCAGCTAAGATCGAGGCTGTGGAGAAGTGGCCGAGGCCTACAACCGTAACTGAAGTAAGAAGTTTCCTTGGATTAGCTGGATATTACAGACGCTTCGTGGAAAGGTTCTCCGCGATAGCCGCTCCAATGACAAGATTGTTGAAGAAGGAGTCGAAGTTTGAATGGACCACAAGTGCGAGGAGAGTTTTCAGGAGTTGAAGGATCGATTGACTTCCGCGCCAGTGCTAACCATCCCATCCGGACCTGGAGGATTTGAGGTTTACAGCGATGCTTCGCTAAGAGGTCTGGGATGTGTCCTAATGCAGCATGGACGAGTAGTAGCATATGCGTCTCGACAATTGAAGCCGCATGAGATGAATTATCCGACGCACGACTTGGAGTTGGCAGCCATAGTATTTGCGTTGAAGATCTGGAGGCACTATTGTCGCGACCTAAATTAAAGTTTTAGGTTAATGGAGTCTAAGTACCTATTTAAATGAAATTAATTAACCTAGTTTGAACTCTCCCAAGCTCTACCAAATCGCAACTTAGGTTCAATGTTTAATCATGCAAAGATTTTTAACATGGAGTCGCCACTAATCATTTCTTGGTAGGTTGATTAGAAACCTAAGTAATCTAGTGGGAGAACTAAATTACTTCTGCGAACCAGAGATTTTAAGTTCGGGACTTGGTTACATTAATTTTTTGAATTAATGCCCTTTCGGTACCAATTTCATGAAAAAATGTTTGATTTGGCAATTTTGATGAATTTTGAAGTGAAGTTCAAATGTGCAATTTTTTTGTTTTCTTTTGTTAAATGTGATGCAAATACAATCTAACTATATGACATGTGAAATGTAATGACGTGGCAAGGACTATGCTATATGCATGACGTAGCAGATATGACATGGCAATATATGCATAATGTTTAATATTACATGCTATGCAAAATGAATGACCCTTTTTTATGGTATTTTTTATTTTAGATTTTGGATTTATTATAAAAGAATGCAAAATCACCCAAAGCAAACAAAGATGTGAAGAGAGAGCAGGTAAAGTAAAACTACCCTAAGGACAGTGAAAATAAAACCCGCAACTCGTCGGGTGAATAATTACAGACCAATTAAATAAAACCCGAGACATGATTCGGGAATACAACAAAAATGGACCGGAATGGACATCGGTCAAACACCCGTCACCAAGCCTCATGGGTCGGGAATACAACAAAACGGACCGGAATGGACATCGGTCATCCTCCAGTCTTCAAAGCATCGGGTCGAAAACCAAATGAAAATAATGAACTTTCCAATCGGACATGCACAATCACCAATGAGTTAAGACAATTCAAACGCTCAAAGAAAGTTTAACACGTGCTGATTAAACTTCATTGAGACCATGTTTTACATTTTCCAATGCATTAACAAAAAATACGAATTAAACCATACTGTCCATGAACATGCTTAGGGAGGAAGCAGTAACCATAAAATACAAAAGAAATAATGAAATGTATGCAAAATTTCTGAGATTTTTTATGTGGATGGGAAAATGTGTCGTTGACAACTTTCATGTTTTGCCTTCTTATTGAAGAGACACTCATTTTCGTGTAGAAAATGGTCTTTCATGAGAGCTCAGCAGCAAACAAACAAATTTCACAGAACAGACATACTTCAGGATTAAGCTCAAATGGACACTCAAATCTCAAAATTAATGCACCAAACTTTCCAGTCTACTAAACAAGACCCCAATGAACAACTTTCATTTTTTGTGAAGTTTCAAAAGAAGGCTCTAAACATGAGATAACTGCGAATCAATATGACCACGCACAGAAAAAAAAACACTCAGACTCAAGGACACCAACAGAGTTGCATGATTTCATTAAATGCATTAAAATATGAAACGTGCATGAATATTTTTGTATTTTTTATATGTTATGCATCAGGATGTTATGAACAAATGTCATGAATAGGTCTTTATGAAACGAAGTCTAGAATAACCCATGGAAAATCATTTAGCGTGAAAGGTCAGATGAGAAAAATTCCATCTCAGGTTCTGATCACCATATTTCCAGATTCTGCTCTTCAATTTCCGGACCTTTTTGACATAGCAAACGACGTCCATTTTCGCGCCATAATATATCAAATCGAAGATCTCAAAGTCGTCTACAAAAGTCCAGAAGATAAGTTTCCAAGATCTCGTCATCTAGGCATGAACATTTCGGTTGCAAGACCACTGGGTATGCTGATCCGAAAATGAAAAAACTTGTGGACTTGCACCTCAACGTCAACCACCATCAATAAGCAATACAAGTTCAACATATTTATGACATATGCATCGGTTGCAGCAGCAAATGATCACTGGTCACC
>JAGVVM010003058.1:0-17529 GCA_019149425.1 Psidium friedrichsthalianum
AGTTTGTGTGGCTCCGAATCACTTTCAAGTTCTCAATTTTGACAAATTTGGTATAGGTATGTCTGCATCGAGCAATGTCGAGATCCTATCAGCTATGTCCAATGTGTGAGCGTGACCAACACTCATATGGGCCCGGACTAATGTGCACCATTCAATCGGACGGTTGGAATCACATGGGCTTCGGATGGTGACTCAATGCCTAATTTTATATATATGTGTGTATGTATATATATATATATATATATATATATATATATAGATATATATATATCTCTCACTCCAAACATTGGTCTGATGAAGTTCATGAATGCCCTTACACTCTAACATCTGATCTAGAGATTAAACCATCAACATCAAGTGTGGTTGACAATGCGCACCCACATATGTATTGTATGTTTGGCTCTTGGTATGATGAGATAAGAGAGAAAATTCTTCATATGGAAGATGGTCGATACACAACTCTTTCTTGTTCGATGTGATCCTCTCATCCTGTGCCGCTTTAATCGCTTGAGTTCTAACTTATAAAAGACTCATCGAAGAGTGCTCCCCGACACTCTTAAACCATACTTGGGGTCTGTTTTGTTTGAAGGAAAGCTGTTTCCTGGAATCGTTTTTCGACTTTTCAAGTGTTTGGATGAAGGCGGAAAACGATTTCCGTGGATTGAAGCTTAGATTGGGGGAAAACAACTTTCCCTTTTGGCAAGAAGGAAATCACTTTCCCTAAACCAAAAATAGATTAAAATTAACCATTTTCTTTCAAAATGATTTTCACATGAAAATATTTTTCTTCTTTATGAAATTTTCAGTGAAACAAACGTACCCTTAGCTCCATTTGTTTTCGTGAAAAAAATATTTTTCTAAAACTAATCGATTAAAATAATTAGTTGACGAAAAATGTTTCTTTATCAACAAGAATTTATGTCTAAATATTTTCGTAAATGACAAACATTCTTATTCGTTTATTCATTTTTGTGTAGTAATGCAAATAATTATTTTTGGGAAATATTTTCAAAATCATCTATTTTTCTGCGAAACAAATACACCTATATATTGGGGGTGTGGTTTATACTCCTCATACTCAATCGGAAGGCACGAGTCCCGCTCCTCAATGAGCAGGCAGAGTCCGGGGGGCCGCCCCCGGTGGTGGTTTTTAACAAAACCTAACTTTTTCTTACCTGTCACATAAATTCTAGAAGGGCACTTGGAAAAGAGGATGACAAAGTCAACAAAAATAGCAAAAGAGACGGCTCTACCAGAATGGACTAATTGCCAGTAGTATATTCACACAGTGCTTTTCACAACTTTTAAGTTGCAAATTTTGGTCGATGTCGCTATTACGTACTCATCAACTTAATTATTCTTGCTTACGTCTTTGGAATTTTCCCTATATCACAAGAACTGTCTTGTCTTCGTCTTCTTTTCAACTCAAATGCCATGAAACTGTAGATGAGAGACGACCCAACAACTTGCGGCAATTTCAAATACGTTTGTTTAACATCGTACGTTCAAGCAAAAAAGCCACGCGGGACAAGTTAAGATCTCTGATATTAGGGTTTTGTTCTTGTCAGCACATCGGTTTCGCCCTTCCCCCATTCATTTTGGCTTCTGGCAAAGACCGGTTCAACCTTTGTAAGTCAGAACTTATATGCGGTCGTTGCCGCTGTCGTCTCTGCCTGTATTTTGCCGAATTCGTGGAATTGATGTGTCGTTGAATAATGCTGGATCCACCCCCAACTAACTCTTTTTTATAAAAACCGAATTCGTCGAAGCACGGCACCATATTATATACAGTTTCATAACCATGGAGGTTAATTAAACGACAAAAGTCTAAAATGCGTTTGACTATTAATCACATGAAACTTGCGGGAACTATAATGTTCGAATGTCGTCGTCATCAAGAAGTAAGGACACAAGGGGACGCAAGAATGAGTTCCTTAAGAATCTGGACTGAAGAACCTAACTTTACTATGCTAATTGATTTATTGGATCGTTCGGACCCAATTTTCAAATCCCAATCTGTTACGAATATTATTGATGGTATCATCACGATTATCTAATAATTGTTGGGGTGTGGTTCATACTTCCATGCAACAGGAAAGCACGTGGACATCAGAGGATTTTTACGATTTAAGCCCATTTTTTTTCATTAATAGTTTGGGTTGGGCTCATGAATAACTGTTATTCTATATATTCTTTTTCTCTTATAATTAATGGATGTAACGAGAGGTGCGAAGTGTTAATTATAGTAGAATCATCTACTAGATGTTAGTCCTAGTTTTAGGGTGAACTATGATAAATCTCGTGTTTCGATTTCTATTTTTCATTATTTTTTATGCTTTACTTCATGTTATTGTGCGTTGATCCTAACAATAATTACGTGTTATTATTCAGAAACTTGATAACTAATTTTAGTTTTTTGTGGTGTTCCTTTTCAACGATCGCGCATTAGCCCGAACCGACCTCAGGTTGACCTGACACAATTCGACATAAAGAATTATAACCATCTTATTATTCTCTTTCAAGTTTATGTGTAGACTCTACTCCTAAACTAACTGAGGTTGCAACCTGATAAACAAGAGTGAAAATCAGCTCAAATCAATAACTTGTGAACCCTTATTACTCGATCACCCTAATCCAAACTTCCAAAAAGAAAAAAGAAAAAGAAAAAGAAAAAGAAAAGAAAACGATGTAAGCACAAAGCTGGCGAGGGTAAATGTGGAAAACCAAAAGGAGATCACATGCATCTGAAGAGAAATAAAGTATGAAAAAAATATAATTAAATAAGATAAAAGAAAAAAAGAAAAAGAAAAGAAAAAGAAAGGAGAGAATATTGAGTACAAAGATAACAACTTCTGGCAGTGATAACTACTGCGAGCAAAATCCGTACTTTATCGGCCCCCCTCGGAAATCGGGGGCAGTGTTGTCACCTTTTTTCCATTTTTAAATTCCTTTTCTTTAATTAATTTCACATTACTAATAGTTTATTTATTTTTTTAATTTCTTCCAACCCCCTCCCCCCTCTCGTGCCTTCCCGTGATTTTCTTCAAAAATTTCTACCCTGCAACATTTTGGTTTCCTTAAATTAGGAGCGAGTAAGTCGGACCAATCGGACTAAGACCACTCAGATCAGATCAGAATCAATGGTTCGATTTTCGATTTTAGAGGACAGCAGTCCGATTTTCGATTTTGAAATTGATGGCCAGGTGATCCGGTGGTTGAATTTCCGATTCTAGAGAGTGACGGTCTGATTTGCAGTTCTTAAAATTGAAACCGGTAACCGGGTGGTCCGATTCCCAGTTCTAGAAGCCCAAGATCGAATTGGAGCAGAACGATCAAAATTTTTACTTTTAATTTTTATTTTTAATAGTAACCCCAGGTTTTGCTTCTTTCTTTTGCACTTTCTAACTTGATATCTTGTGCCTATGTCCAAAACTATTCTCGAAGCTTTACTTGCGCCAATCATTAGGAGTTTTTACCATATGAACATTTTGATGTGGTGGAATATTGCCGAAACGGTGCATGTTTTTTTTTTTTTGAAGAATATGTCCGAAAACTGATGTCTAGGACATTTTGATATGGTATAATCTTGACATGGGCATGGCTGGAACTTGACATGGGTATGTCCGAAAATGCCAGAGTTCAAACCAAGATTACACCAATCACCACCATGTCTTCGAAAGCCATCAAAATGTCCGAAACTACTCTCTATGCCCCTGATTGGATGGTGCATTTTTTTCTAGCATGTTTCCAGTCTAATGGAACCACTCAGGAAATAGACAATTGGTCTAGTTTGGTCAGGTTTCGGGTTTCGAAAAATTGAGAATCGAAACCACCGGTTCGGTCTGGTCTGATTCCATGTTTTGGAAAATTGAGAATCAGGACCACCGATCCGATTTCCAGTACTTGAGGGGAATTGAATCGAATCGAATCGAGGACCGATCACTCCTATCTTAAACTATTCAAAACGACAATTTTTTTTTTGTGTCTTTTATCATCATCATCATCATAACAATGTGTCTTGAGAACTAAATTACCAATTAAAAAACGAAAAAGGGTTCCCACATTTCATGGGGCGCGTGTTTTGTCTCTTTAAAATCAGCCTTTGTCTCCATGCGACGCCACCCTACGACGGCCGCCGCTGTGCCGTTCTTGATTTCTTTTCCGTGGAAGGATCGGAAAATCAAGAATCTCCCTCCCGCTTTTCGTGCCTTTTCCACCGCCTCCTCTTGCTCTAAATCTTTCGCTTTTGTTCTAACAACCTGGGATTCACAATAATGTAAAGAAACATGTCGTGTCTGGAAAATGATTTTCAAAGCAAATTCTCGGCAAGGTGACACAAGTTGGCATGCTTTTCTTATAAATATAATCCCTTATAGTCTTGCTTTCTCTACGACGGTTGCCAATCATTATAATATAATATACAAGGCGAAATCAGTCTCTCCAAAAAAGAAAAAAAAAAATCAAAGGGACGATGACAGAAATGGTTTCAGAACTTTTACCTTATATGTGCAATGTGAATTCCGAATTTCAAATTTGTTCAATGTGGCCCTTAAATTTTTTGTACACATTCAATTTAATTCCTAAATGATATGACAATATTCAATATTGTCTTTCTATAATTTTCATATTATTTAATGATTGAATTGAACATATATTACAAATTTATGGATCACATCGATCAAATCAAAAGTTCAAGGACGACCTTATATATTGAGTTAAATTTTATAGATCACGTTGAATAAATTTAAAGTTTATGGACTATATTATATACGGGATTAAAATTTAGAAATTATTTATGTGAAAATTTAGAGGAGAAAAGAAAAAAGAAAAGTCGAAGGTTGAATGCGCGCTGCTGACGAAGGACCCTCCACTGGCTACGCTGACACAGCAGAAGAGGACAAAGGAGCAACGAGAAACGAAAATGATTGGCTGAAACGTGGCGGATCACGATTTGACGTGGCCGGGTAAAAAACGACAAAAGAGCAGCTGTTGCAGGATCCGTCACACCGTTGATTGCGTGGACGAAAGCTCACCATCCTCTCTCTCTCTCTCTCTCTCTCTTCAGCTTTGGCCATTGAGCTCCTGTTGAAACAACACTATGCAGATGCAGATGCTGATGCACTTTGAAATCTTCTCTCTCTCTCTCTCTCTCTCTCTCTCTCTCTCTCTCTGCGCTTCTGCGATCGCCTACCGTGATGCACTGATGTAACTACACGACCGGCCTCTCCGATCTGGACGTATTTCGATTCCTTTAGGTCTTGCCATCTTCCTCTCCTTCCCTTTCGAAACCGAGCCCATGGATGGATACAAGCGGGGACGTCGCCCTTCGAAAGCATTTAACGGGATGGGATGAGGAAGAAGTTTTTAGAGAGCAAGGAGGTGTGGAATGTGGATTGGATTTTTGCCGGAAACTACAGCGGGCGACTGAAAATTCGATCTAAGGATGATGCCATATGATGAATTGTGAAAGAGCATGAAAAATGACAGAGTGAGGACATAAAGTCGAAACGCCAAAATATATTGACACTAGGGTTAACATAGTCACCTTGAACCTTGGGTGATGAAGTGAATTTCATACATGAGAAATAATGTAAGTCCCAGGCCATATCAATTACCTGATTTAATATGATTAACAAATTTGATTTCGTGAGAGAGTCTTGATAGGGGTGACATGAGGGATCTGGGCCGTTTATTTTTAATGAAAGGCCCAGATTGATCAATCGAAAATTTTGAAATTCCCGTCGAAAATTTTTCCCTCTTTGAGAAAGCTTTTGTGAATCAATTTGAGCTGTTCATTGTGAATTGGATGGCCTGGATTGGATAATATCACTCCTAACATTATGTTAGGGGATCCATTTCTGTCTTGATAATCTTGTTCGATGTCTATAAAGTTATTCGAAAAAATTATGGAAAGAGTCATATACTAATTATGTTTGTGTTAATTCAATCCTATTTTAGTTGTACCAATTGAGTTTTAAATCTTTTTACGTATTGTCAATTAAGTTCATTCGATCAATTTTGACCAGAAAATACTGATATAGACGCCAACCTTCTTACATGGAATAATCGACGCTGTTATGGATATTTTTAATTTTTAATTTTTAATCTTTTCTTTACTTTTTTTAACCAAGTGTTGGAGAGGGTGGCCTTGCCTAATTGTGGCCATCGATGGTGGCCTCGCTCAAGTAGGGGGAGGATGACCCTTAGCTAGCTCTCATCAACCATCATCTGAGATCATCCACCAATAAAAAGAAAAACAAAACAGAAAAAAAAAATCAGCAAAATAGAAAAAAAAAATCAATATTTTTTTAGAAAGTTAAGCATGCTACCATCGGTACGTCACATAGGATGCTTGGCACTGACTGGATAGCCACTTTATCAAAAGTGATTAGATGGACACAATTGGCAAAATGTGAAAATGTTTAAGACTCAGTTGACACAATTAAAAGTTTTAAATGGAATTGACATGAACCCAATAGGTTTAGGGCTTTTTTTTGGTAAATTTTCAATTTTTTTCCGACATTCCTCTGTCTCGTTGCGGGTTGTAGATGACAGATAGCTGCAAGTATCATTCTTCTCCATTCACACGTATTCGCCAATAAAGAACCTACAACATGGAGTTATAGCGGCATTTTCTCAAGCACTAAATTGCCAATCTCTAACGCAACTATACCTTAAAATACCATGCTGCAATCGTCATGATTGACGATAAGATCTCACGGAATGGTGTTCATGTGCTCAGCAAGATGTGCTTGGGAATGCTGAATTGGTACAGCTAGCGAAGAGTGATCTCAAATAATTGGAAGGCGAAAGAGAATGAATGGACTCTCTTCTTTCTTTTGGGGTCCGTTGACTTAACCATTTCTTAAGCGGGCACGTCTCACTCATGTTAAGGAGATTTCAACCGCCCCAGAAACAAATTGATTTGGCATTGAGGTAGGCATGGGTCGTTTTGAACTTTCACTTTCGTTTATTAGGTCAAAAGGCTCAATCTCTCTCTCTCTCAAGAAATGGGAAGTCTAGGTCAAGCATGCCATAAACGGAAGGACAGATAAGGATTAATTAATATATTTTGAAAAGATTGGCATAGAATATTGGAGTATCATTAAATCTCTAGTTGTAGGATCAAGGTAGGAGGAGAGTGCCAATGACTCTCGTCGAAGATATGATATTGGAGAGGGCAAAAGATTTGCTAGCGAATCATGTGTGCAGATCCCATCTTTTGCTCTCCGAACTTGGTCTTTGCTAATGATATCTTTTCATCACTTATGAAGCTTGTCTTATATCCTCTTGCAATAAACAAATAGGAGATGGTTTTGGCCAAATTATGAGTCAATCATCTTTGCAACATAGGGGCCCCAAAAGTCACAATTGATTATCGAGTAATTATCGATCGGCCTCCATGATCACGTAGCATGCTAGTGATTCCACTCGTGCAAATTGTAATAAAGTGTATTAATGTCGAAGCATAATTTTTCTCCCAAGGTCTAGTTGTGGATAGTGTACTTTGATAAATTGTTTACATACTAGTAATTTAGCTTAACAATCCTGTTTATATTGTGTATACATGAACTAACTTGTTTGAGAGCAGAGAAAGGGGGAAAAACAAGGCACTTAGTTATACTAGAAGTTAGGAATATCCAAATTCTCTTAAAATGCCATTTTAGTACCTACAGAGTACATACTTAATCAAAGAAAATTTTCAAAAAAGTCCCAAACCTATTGCACTTTTGCAAATTCAATCCTAAGCCTTTTAATTTTCCAATTCAATCCTAACATTATATATATATATATATGTGTGTGTGTGTGTGTGTGTGTGTGTGTGCTAATTTTGTCATAGACCAATTCAATCTTAAATCTCTTTGCAAGCTTTTATCTCAGTTTACGGGAATTGTCATGATATGATGCTTTCATCCAACCAATTTGGTCAGCAGGAACTGAAGTGGATAATTTTTAATAATACTTAATAGTTTTTGAATTTTTTTTTCTTTTTTTTCTTTTTTTCTTACTTTTATGCCTAGTGGCAACTAGCCAGAGGCTAATTTTGGCTGAAAAATATTGACACGGATGATGTTTATTTTTGGACTAGACCCTCGCCTAGTGTTGCTACTGAGGGTTGCTAGCAACCCTGGCCAACCTCATTCTAAAAACAAGAAAAGTTTTAAAAGACCAAAAATACATGTAAATTAAAGAATTATGAAAAAAAAATGTGCATGTTAGCACCGACCGTGTTGCATAAGATGACCAACATCCACGTCAATAATTTCAAGTTAAAATTGATCGGGTGGATTCAATTGGCACAAATGCAAAATGTTTAAGACTAAATTGACACAATTAAAAAGCTTACGATTGAATTGACACAAATGTAAAAGATTTAGAACCTTTTGGACACTTTTCCTATTTTATTTGTGTAGTTGGATGAAGGTTTTTGATTATTTTCGTTATTTAATTTTTCAATTATTTTTAGTACTTAAAATAAAAATCTATGGTTGATAATGGAGACAAAAAAAAAAATCCCACCCAATCTGCCTATAAAGAGAACACGAATTTTGTACAAGACATTCAAGGGATAAGAGCAGCAAGTGTGCCACAATCTTCGTGCAAGTGTTATAATTTTTTTCGCTCACTTAAGTATCACCAATTTGAAAAATTAATCACTTAAGTGCTATCGACGATTTGCCTCATGGAAATCCGATGTGGAAGCTGGAAAAGCCAATGTTTATACAAAAAAATCTGACGTGGCAATTTCATTTTATTTATTACATATACTATATCTATGTAAAAATAAAATGAAATTGTCCACGTCAGATTTTTTTGTATAAACATTGGCTTTTCCAGCTTCCACATCGGATTTTCCATGAGGCAAATCGTCGATAGCACTTAAGTGATTAATTTTTCAAATTGGTGATACTTAAGTGAGCGAAAAAAATTATAACACTTGCACGAAGATTGTGGCACACTTGCTGCTCTTATCCCTTGAATGTCTTGTACAAAATTCGTGTTCTCTTTATAGGCAGATTGGGTGGGATTTTTTTTTTTGTCTCCATTATCAACCATAGATTTTTATTTTAAGTACTAAAAATAATTGAAAAATTAAATAACGAAAATAATCAAAAAACCTTCATCCAACTACACAAATAAAATAGGAAAAGTGTCCAAAAGGTTCTAAATCTTTTACATTTGTGTCAATTCAATCGTAAGCTTTTTAATTGTGTCAATTTAGTCTTAAACATTTTGCATTTGTGCCAATTGAATCCACCCGATCAATTTTAACTTGAAATTATTGACGTGGATGTTGGTCATCTTATGCAACACGGTCGGTGCTAACATGCACATTTTTTTTTCATAATTCTTTAATTTACATGTATTTTTGGTCTTTTAAAACTTTTCTTGTTTTTAGAATGAGGTTGGCCAGGGTTGCTAGCAACCCTCAGTAGCAACACTAGGCGAGGGTCTAGTCCAAAAATAAACATCATCCGTGTCAATATTTTTCAGCCAAAATTAGCCTCTGGCTAGTTGCCACTAGGCATAAAAGTAAGAAAAAAAGAAAAAAGAGAAAAAAAATTCAAAAACTATTAAGTATTATTAAAAATTATCCACTTCAGTTCCTGCTGACCAAATTGGTTGGATGAAAGCATAATATCATGACAATTCCCGTAAACTGAGATAAAAGCTTGCAAAGAGATTTAAGATTGAATTGGTCTATGACAAAATTAGCACACACACACACACACACACACACACACATATATATATATATATAATGTTAGGATTGAATTGGAAAATTAAAAGGCTTAGGATTGAATTTGCAAAAGTGCAATAGGTTTGGGACTTTTTTGAAAATTTTCTTTGATTAAGTATGTACTCTGTAGGTACTAAAATGGCATTTTAAGAGAATTTGGATATTCCTAACTTCTAGTATAACTAAGTGCCTTGTTTTTCCCCCTTTCTCTGCTCTCAAACAAGTTAGTTCATGTATACACAATATAACAGGATTGTTAAGCTAAATTACTAGTATGTAAACAATTTATCAAAGTACACTATCCACAACTAGACCTTGGGAGAAAAATTATGCTTCGACATTAATACACTTTATTACAATTTGCACGAGTGGAATCACTAGCATGCTACGTGATCATGGAGGCCGATCGATAATTACTCGATAATCAATTGTGACTTTTGGGGCCCCTATGTTGCAAAGATGATTGACTCATAATTTGGCCAAAACCATCTCCTATTTGTTTTTGCAAGAGGATATAAGACAAGCTTCATAAGTGATGAAAAGATATCATTAGCAAAGACCAAGTTCGGAGAGCAAAAGATGGGATCTGCACACATGATTCGCTAGCAAATCTTTTGCCCTCTCCAATATCATATCTTCGACGAGAGTCATTGGCACTCTCCTCCTACCTTGATCCTACAACTAGAGATTTAATGATACTCCAATATTCTATGCCAATCTTTTCAAAATATATTAATTAATCCTTATCTGTCCTTCCGTTTATGGCATGCTTGACCTAGACTTCCCATTTCTTGAGAGAGAGAGAGATTGAGCCTTTTGACCTAATAAACGAAAGTGAAAGTTCAAAACGACCCATGCCTACCTCAATGCCAAATCAATTTGTTTCTGGGGCGGTTGAAATCTCCTTAACATGAGTGAGACGTGCCCGCTTAAGAAATGGTTAAGTCAACGGACCCCAAAAGAAAGAAGAGAGTCCATTCATTCTCTTTCGCCTTCCAATTATTTGAGATCACTCTTCGCTAGCTGTACCAATTCAGCATTCCCAAGCACATCTTGCTGAGCACATGAACACCATTCCGTGAGATCTTATCGTCAATCATGACGATTGCAGCATGGTATTTTAAGGTATAGTTGCGTTAGAGATTGGCAATTTAGTGCTTGAGAAAATGCCGCTATAACTCCATGTTGTAGGTTCTTTATTGGCGAATACGTGTGAATGGAGAAGAATGATACTTGCAGCTATCTGTCATCTACAACCCGCAACGAGACAGAGGAATGTCGGAAAAAAATTGAAAATTTACCCAAAAAAAAGCCCTAAACCTATTGGGTTCATGTCAATTCCATTTTAAACTTTTTAATTGTGTCAACTGAGTCTTAAACATTTTCACATTTTGCCAATTGTGTCCATCCAATCACTTTTGATAAAGTGGCTATCCAGTCAGTGCCAAGCATCCTATGTGACGTACCGATGGTAGCATGCTTAACTTTCTAAAAAAATATTGATTTTTTTTTTCTATTTTGCTGATTTTTTTTTTCTGTTTTGTTTTTCTTTTATTGGTGGATGATCTCAGATGATGGTTGATGAGAGCTAGCTAAGGGTCATCCTCCCCCTACTTGAGCGAGGCCACCATCGATGGCCACAATTAGGCAAGGCCACCCTCTCCAACACTTGGTTAAAAAAAGTAAAGAAAAGATTAAAAATTAAAAATTAAAAATATCCATAACAGCGTCGATTATTCCATGTAAGAAGGTTGGCGTCTATATCAGTATTTTCTGGTCAAAATTGATCGAATGAACTTAATTGACAATACGTAAAAAGATTTAAAACTCAATTGGTACAACTAAAATAGGATTGAATTAACACAAACATAATTAGTATATGACTCTTTCCATAATTTTTTCGAATAACTTTATAGACATCGAACAAGATTATCAAGACAGAAATGGATCCCCTAACATAATGTTAGAGTGACATTATCCAATCCAGGCCATCCAATTCACAATGGACAGCTCAGATTGATCACAAAAGCTTTTCAAAGAGGGAAAAATTTTCAACGGGAATTTCAAAATTTTCGATTGATCAATCTGGGCCTTTCATTTAAAAATAAACGGCCCAGATCCCTCATGTCACCCCTATCAAGACTCTCTCACGAAATCAAATTTGTTAATCATATTAAATCAGGTAATTGATATGGCCTGGGACTTACATTATTTCTCATGTATGAAATTCACTTCATCACCCAAGGTTCAAGGTGACTATGTTAACCCTAGTGTCAATATATTTTGGCGTTTCGACTTTATGTCCTCACTCTGTCATTTTTCATGCTCTTTCACAATTCATCATATGGCATCATTTTTAGATCGAATTTTCAGTCGCCCGCTGTAGTTTCCGGCAAAAATCCAATCCACATTCCACACCTCCTTGCTCTCTAAAAACTTCTTCCTCATCCCATCCCGTTAAATGCTTTCGAAGGGCGACGTCCCCGCTTGTATCCATCCATGGGCTCGGTTTCGAAAGGGAAGGAGAGGAAGATGGCAAGACCTAAAGGAATCGAAATACGTCCAGATCGGAGAGGCCGGTCGTGTAGTTACATCAGTGCATCACGGTAGGCGATCGCAGAAGCGCAGAGAGAGAGAGAGAGAGAGAGAGAGAGAGAGAGAGAGAGAGATTTCAAAGTGCATCAGCATCTGCATCTGCATAGTGTTGTTTCAACAGGAGCTCAATGGCCAAAGCTGAAGAGAGAGAGAGAGAGAGAGAGATGGTGAGCTTTCGTCCACGCAATCAACGGTGTGACGGATCCTGCAACAGCTGCTCTTTTGTCGTTTTTTACCCGGCCACGTCAAATCGTGATCCGCCACGTTTCAGCCAATCATTTTCGTTTCTCGTTGCTCCTTTGTCCTCTTCTGCTGTGTCAGCGTAGCCAGTGGAGGGTCCTTCGTCAGCAGCGCGCATTCAACCTTCGACTTTTCTTTTTTCTTTTCTCCTCTAAATTTTCACATAAATAATTTCTAAATTTTAATCCCGTATATAATATAGTCCATAAACTTTAAATTTATTCAACGTGATCTATAAAATTTAACTCAATATATAAGGTCGTCCTTGAACTTTTGATTTGATCGATGTGATCCATAAATTTGTAATATATGTTCAATTCAATCATTAAATAATATGAAAATTATAGAAAGACAATATTGAATATTGTCATATCATTTAGGAATTAAATTGAATGTGTACAAAAAATTTAAGGGCCACATTGAACAAATTTGAAATTCGGAATTCACATTGCACATATAAGGTAAAAGTTCTGAAACCATTTCTGTCATCGTCCCTTTGATTTTTTTTTTCTTTTTTGGAGAGACTGATTTCGCCTTGTATATTATATTATAATGATTGGCAACCGTCGTAGAGAAAGCAAGACTATAAGGGATTATATTTATAAGAAAAGCATGCCAACTTGTGTCACCTTGCCGAGAATTTGCTTTGAAAATCATTTTCCAGACACGACATGTTTCTTTACATTATTGTGAATCCCAGGTTGTTAGAACAAAAGCGAAAGATTTAGAGCAAGAGGAGGCGGTGGAAAAGGCACGAAAAGCGGGAGGGAGATTCTTGATTTTCCGATCCTTCCACGGAAAAGAAATCAAGAACGGCACAGCGGCGGCCGTCGTAGGGTGGCGTCGCATGGAGACAAAGGCTGATTTTAAAGAGACAAAACACGCGCCCCATGAAATGTGGGAACCCTTTTTCGTTTTTTAATTGGTAATTTAGTTCTCAAGACACATTGTTATGATGATGATGATGATAAAAGACACAAAAAAAAAATTGTCGTTTTGAATAGTTTAAAATAGGAGTGATCGGTCCTCGATTCGATTCGATTCAATTCCCCTCAAGTACTGGAAATCGGATCGGTGGTCCTGATTCTCAATTTTCCAAAACATGGAATCAGACCAGACCGAACCGGTGGTTTCGATTCTCAATTTTTCGAAACCCGAAACCTGACCAAACTAGACCAATTGGTCTATTTCCTGAGTGGTTCCATTAGACTGGAAACATGCTAGAAAAAAATGCACCATCCAATCAAGGGCATAGAGAGTAGTTTCGGACATTTTGATGGCTTTCGAAGACATGGTGGTGATTGGTGTAATCTTGGTTTGAACTCTGGCATTTTCGGACATACCCATGTCAAGTTCCAGCCATGCCCATGTCAAGATTATACCATATCAAAATGTCTTAGACATCAGTTTTCGGACATATTCTTCAAAAAAAAAAAACATGCACCGTTTCGGCAATATTCCACCATATCAAAATGTTCATATGGTAAAAACTCCTAATGATTGGCGCAAGTAAAGCTTCGAGAGTAGTTTTGGACATAGGCACAAGATATCAAGTTAGAAAGTGCAAAAGAAAGAAGCAAAACCTGGGGTTACTATTAAAAATAAAAATTAAAAGTAAAAATTTTGATCGTTCTGCTCCAATTCGATCTTGGGCTTCTAGAACTGGGAATCGGACCACCCGGTTACCGGTTTCAATTTTAAGAACTGCAAATCAGACCGTCACTCTCTAGAATCGGAAATTCAACCACCGAATCACCTGGCCATCAATTTCAAAATCGAAAATCGGACTGCTGTCCTCTAAAATCGAAAATCGAACCATTGATTCTGATCTGATCTGAGTGGTCTTAGTCCGATTGGTCCGACTTACTCGCTCCTAATTTAAGGAAACCAAAATGTTGCAGGGTAGAAATTTTTGAAGAAAATCACGGGAAGGCACGAGAGGGGGGAGGGGGTTGGAAGAAATTAAAAAAATAAATAAACTATTAGTAATGTGAAATTAATTAAAGAAAAGGAATTTAAAAATGGAAAAAAGGTGACAACACTGCCCCCGATTTCCGAGGGGGGCCGATAAAGTACGGATTTTGCTCGCAGTAGTTATCACTGCCAGAAGTTGTTATCTTTGTACTCAATATTCTCTCCTTTCTTTTTCTTTTTCTTTTTCTTTTTTTCTTTTATCTTATTTAATTATATTTTTTTCATACTTTATTTCTCTTCAGATGCATGTGATCTCCTTTTGGTTTTCCACATTTACCCTCGCCAGCTTTGTGCTTACATCGTTTTCTTTTTCTTTTTTTTTTCTTTTTCTTTTTTCTTTTTGGAAGTTTGGATTAGGGTGATCGAGTAATAAGGGTTCACAAGTTATTGATTTGAGCTGATTTTCACTCTTGTTTATCAGGTTGCAACCTCAGTTAGTTTAGGAGTAGAGTCTACACATAAACTTGAAAGAGAATAATAAGATGGTTATAATTCTTTATGTCGAATTGTGTCAGGTCAACCTGAGGTCGGTTCGGGCTAATGCGCGATCGTTGAAAAGGAACACCACAAAAAACTAAAATTAGTTATCAAGTTTCTGAATAATAACACGTAATTATTGTTAGGATCAACGCACAATAACATGAAGTAAAGCATAAAAATAATGAAAAATAGAAATCGAAACACGAGATTTATCATAGTTCACCCTAAAACTAGGACTAACATCTAGTAGATGATTCTACTATAATTAACACTTCGCACCTCTCGTTACATCCATTAATTATAAGAGAAAAAGAATATATAGAATAACAGTTATTCATGAGCCCAACCCAAACTATTAATGAAAAAATATGGGCTTAAATCGTAAAAATCCTCTGATGTCCACGTGCTTTCCTGTTGCATGGAAGTATGAACCACACCCCAACAATTATTAGATAATCGTGATGATACCATCAATAATATTCGTAACAGATTGGGATTTGAAAATTGGGTCCCGAACGATCCAATAAATCAATTAGCATAGTAAAGTTAGGTTCTTCAGTCCAGATTCTTAAGGAACTCATTCTTGCGTCCCCTTGTGTCCTTACTTCTTGATGACGACGACATTCGAACATTATAGTTCCCGCAAGTTTCATGTGATTAATAGTCAAACGCATTTTAGACTTTTGTCGTTTAATTAACCTCCATGGTTATGAAACTGTATATAATATGGTGCCGTGCTTCGACGAATTCGGTTTTTATAAAAAGAGTTAGTTGGGGGTGGATCCAGCATTATTCAACGACACATCAATTCCACGAATTCGGCAAAATACAGGCAGAGACGACAGCGGCAACGACCGCATATAAGTTCTGACTTACAAAGGTTGAACCGGTCTTTGCCAGAAGCCAAAATGAATGAGGGGGAAGGGCGAAACCGATGTGCTGACAAGAACAAAACCCTAATATCCAGAGATCTTAACTTGTCCCGCGTGGCTTTTTTGCTTGAACGTACGATGTTAAACAAACGTATTTGAAATTGCCGCAAGTTGTTGGGTCGTCTCTCATCTACAGTTTTCATGGCATTTGAGTTGAAAAGAAGACGAAGACAAGACAGTTCTTGTGATATAGGGAAAATTCCAAAGACGTAAGCAAGAATAATTAAGTTGATGAGTACGTAATAGCGACATCGACCAAAATTTGCAACTTAAAAGTTGTGAAAAGCACTGTGTGAATATACTACTGGCAATTAGTCCATTCTGGTAGAGCCGTCTCTTTTGCTATTTTTGTTGACTTTGTCATACTCTTTTCCAAGTGCCCTTCTAGAATTTATGTGACAGGTAAGAAAAAGTTAGGTTTTGTTAAAAACCACCACCGGGGGCGGCCCCCGGACTCTGCCTGCTCATTGAGGAGCGGGAACCTCGTGCCTTCCGATTGATGTGGAGTATAAACCACACCCCCAATATATAGGTGTATTTGTTTCGCAGAAAAATAGATGATTTTGAAAATATTTTCCCAAAAATAATTATTTGCATTACTTACAAAAATGAATAAACGAATAAGAATGTTTGTCATTTACGAAAATATTTAGACATAAATTCTTGTTGATAAAGAAACATTTTTCGTCAACTAATTATTTTAATCGATTAGTTTTAGAAAATATTTTTTTTTTCACGAAACAAATGGAGCTAAGGGTACGTTTGTTTCACTGAAAATTTCATAAAGAAGAAAAATATTTTTCGTGAAAATCATTTTGAAAGAAAATGGTTAATTTTAATCTATTTATTGGTTTAGGGAAAGTGATTTCCTTCTTGCCAAAAGGGAAAGTTGTTTTCCCCCAATCTAAGCTTCAATCCACGGAAATCGTTTTCCGCCTTCATCCAAACACTTGAAAAGTCGAAAAACGATTCCAGGAAACAGCTTTCCTTCAAACAAAACAGACCCCAAGTATGGTTTAAGAGTGTCGGGGAGCACTCTTCGATGAGTCTTTTATAAGTTAGAACTCAAGCGATTAAAGCGGCACAGGATGAGAGGATCACATCGAACAAGAAAGAGTTGTGTATCGACCATCTTCCATATGAAGAATTTTCTCTCTTATCTCATCATACCAAGAGCCAAACATACAATACATATGTGGGTGCGCATTGTCAACCACACTTGATGTTGATGGTTTAATCTCTAGATCAGATGTTAGAGTGTAAGGGCATTCATGAACTTCATCAGACCAATGTTTGGAGTGAGAATATATATATATATATATATATATATATATATATATATATATATATCACATACATATATATAATATAAGGCATTGAGTCACCATCCGAAGCCCATGTGATTCCAACCGTCCGATTGAATGGTGCACATTAGTCCGGGCCCATATGAGTGTTGGTCACGCTCACACATTGGACATAGCTGATAGGATCTCGACATTGCTCGATGCAGCATCCTATACAAATTTGTCAAAATTGAGACTTGAAGTGATTCGAGCCACACAACTT
>JAGVVM010003059.1:0-38103 GCA_019149425.1 Psidium friedrichsthalianum
TAGTTTCTGGTGATATTGTTGACATTGTGGTTGCTGGTGCAGCATAGTCTCTCTTAGTTCTACTTGTGACATGTGCGAGATGACTTTATATACCATCAGATCGTCTTCTATCTAGTGTTATGAACTTTTCTAGATTACTTGACCAGCAGGAGTTTGTCTGATTGATTGTGCAATCTTTCCATTAAACACCAATCAGTATCTTCTCCTACCAACCTTTTTCGGATCTTCTCATCAAACATCTGGTCCCTTCCAATTTTCTCTCTTCATTCTGTTGACTTCTCTTGAATTGCTTCATCCTGTTGACTTCTCCTACCAACCTTTCGGATTGCATGTAGTTCATCAAATGCAAGAGTATCTACTAGACAGAGAGAGGATGGCAAATACATAGCAATCTGCCGTTCAGAGGGCAACTTTTCCTTTGATGAACAGTAGTCTTTTACTACTAGTCTGTTGCGTGGCAAAATGGACCCAAAATTTGGACTACGGACACAAAGTCATCAGTGGTTGATTGAGGGTTTCCGACCGAGAAAACTTATTATGTTAGTCCGAGGTCACAAGTTTGATTCCCCGGTCGAATTTGGGAATCTTGGTTAGTCCATGAAGGGTGGACTGGAGACTTGAATCGCAAAAATTCAAGGGGATTAGTGCTTTCGCTCTATAGGGATAGCGGGCGCATGGCACAATTCTTATTAGAGGAGGCTTGGTTTGCTCGGGTGACTGATTCTGTCATAATGTACTCTTACATATAGCATTGGCAACTGAAGTCGAGCATACATACAACATCTTCGTGCGTGAATAGCCTGTCTTTATCCGCAACCCAATGAGCTCAGGAAACGAAGTAGTTGGTTTAGGATGTGGGTGATTTGAATTTAGAGTTAGGTTTAGAATAATGTGGAGATATCAATATCCAATTTAAGATAAAGAGAGACTCATGGGATCACCAAAATTATCTTTGACTCGCATTGAAATAGGCTTTTCACCATCATATCTAAAAACTGGAATTTCATCCCCTCGTAGCAGTTTCGCTTTGTGCAAACGCAGAACCTAAAAGAAAGATGTTGCATTTGTGAAAAAAGACAAAAATATTTTGAAACCCATTTTAGAAAATAAAGTTAACTATGGTAAGAAGTGGAGGATCTGGATTTACTTTTTGATAGACATGGGTCTAGTCCGAGAGGTGAATTTAGATTTTTGTGGAATAAGAAAGTTTTAACTTACTAGAGTTAAGAAAGGTTTAAATTAAAATTCTGGAAAGCGCTAGAGATTCAAGAAATCGCGATTTAAAGTGATACATATCATTTTACTTTTGAATTACAATACCCTTATAATCCACCATTTCCATGGAATTTATTAGGAATATGTTTTCCATTGAGATAAATTTTTACTGAAAAGATAGTTTTAACTTCAAACTATGAATATAAAATCCAATGAAAAATCTGGGATGAGATCATAATTTAGAAATGGGATAATGACGCAAATGATCATTCAACTTTGATTCAATATACATATGGTACATGAACTTTTAACTTGACCAATAAGATATTGAACTTTTGGAATATGTTTAACTTAGTCCTTAAACTTATAAGAAGATGTTCAATGTAGTCCTTCCATTAATTCAAGTTTAGGAACGACTTTGAACATTTTCTTATAATTTAGGACTAAATTGAACATCTTTCAAAAGTTCAGGGATCATATTAAACAATTAAAATTTCAAAAACTACATTGTACATTGGACTAAAGTTGATGGACTACATTACACAAAATTCAAAAATCACATTATATTGAGTTAATTTACGGCTTATATTGGTCAAATTAAAAGTTTAAGGATCACATTGACAAAGTACAAGAATCATTATCTCTTTAAAAATAAATTCAATAACTAACACTTCTCAACATGATCCCTTAAATCTCTATCATTATTCAAACTTGAAAGATGTTTTTTTTTGGTAAGGTTCAAACTTGAAAGATGTTAATCTTATCTTGCGAGATAAATCTAGAAATAGATTGAATTCATCTCTCAAATCAGACCAATCTTTAATAAACTGGGCAATCCCGGCATCGACAACGAGGAAGAGAGAAGACGGAGGACGAGGAAGGGATGACCGAGGCGCCTGAAGAGAAGACCTCGGGGGTGACGGGGGGAGCAAAAGGAAGCAGCCATCCAATTCCGGTACTGACCCTCCGAGCACCGGTGTGTCGGAATCTGGATCGGGATCAAGCGAACCTTCTTCCACGGAGAGTAGCTCGAGCAAGAGGTGCAGGCGGGATTGCTCGTCCTGTGAGCCATCCGATTCCAAATCAGCTTCGGAGGAGAGTAGCTGGAGCGACGGCTCCTCGTCGGACTCAGGGGAAGAGACGTGGCCACTGAGTCTCATTCTGCCCAGCTCGACATCCTCGGAGTCGCCCGCTCCACACTCGGCCTTGGAATCGAGCGGCTCCAGCGAAAGATCGTCCTCTGATATGACGATGGAATCGGTTTCCAGGAAGAGTAGCTCGGGTTCAAGCTCGAGTGACAGCTCCTCATCTGATTCAGGCGGAGAGGTGCGGCCACGGACACCAAGCCGGTGCAGTCCCTCCTGTTCTTTCGAGTCCGAATCGGACTCGGATCAGAATAGCAGTTGAAGGAAGCAACAGCAGCAGGAGCTGTGAGTTACTGATGCATGTTATGTTATGGTGGGGTTTTGGACATCTTGTTCCTCAATTCTTCGTCCTAGGACATGGAGAACTCGTTTCGTTTACTTGAGATGACTAGCCAATAAAAAATCTTTTACTCGATAACAATTGTCTTATATGCTATAAAAGAAAAACATCTTTTGATTTATTCATTTTTTACAAAACAAATAAAGCCTTATTTCTGAAGCAATTCATGCGGATCAAATCTGTTAAGGAGCCACATAGTTGGCTTGGTTGTTGGAAAAAGTGCATGGAATAAAAGAGAGGTTGGGACAAATCCTGATCTTTTAATTGCGTCAATAAAATAAGATAGATGGATGCCTGAATCGAATATATGAGATGAGCCCTAAACCCCTCGTTCTTTGCATGAAGACTAGATGCGCTCTTAGCTACCTTTCAAGATGCCAAATCGTTCTCAACTTTCATTGGTTTGGCGGGGCTCTTCATCTATCAATCGAAGGTTAGAGTTGGCTTCATCGCTTGGTTTCGAAAGACGCGAGAGATCTCATATCAGGTTCAGCTCAAGTGAGTCATCATAGGGTCTTGCTCTGAGGAACGGACACACCAGACAGTCGACTTTCTTTCTCGCCTCTCTTTCTCGAATGTGTGTCCACCCCATATTAGTTAAATCACTTGCTCGTAATTAGGCTCGCATGGGATAGAGGAGATCTCTCTTTACCTATGAAAAGCTTTTGAAAAAGCTTTTGAGGTAGACTTTCTAAGAGATATATTTGGATAATCTCTCTTTAAACATTGATTTTGGAATAACTCTCTAATTTTCTCATTTCTAAGGATTGATACTTACAAAAAAAAAAATCTCAAACTAAGGCACTTGAACCACGTATATCTATGTCACATTTATCCAAGACTAAATATGCTCCATATCCGCTCATAACTAATTTCCATGTCACAAAAAATGTCAAAGTATTTCGTCCAATATCCTCGGCAATATCATATATAGAATACAATTCCGCATGTAAAAAGGCTACTTGGATGATCCGTGTGTGACTTAGCTCATCACCAAATTCATTGGGCAAAATTAGGGACTTTAATTAGTGGATTTTTAAAAGGCAAAACTAATAGATTTCAGCATATAGCGAGAGATGGACTCGCTTGCTCACACACATCACTTCTGGCTTTCCAAAGATTAAATTGTTTATGAGATTTGTTAAATTTTCATGTTGGATTCACGTCATACGCCATCATCCGAATCGTTTGTTTTCATTCATTTTACGGGATATTGGATGAAAGCTAAAGGGTTCTTATGGGCATAAAGGTTTGAATTTTTTTTTTTGGTGAGTTCTAATAAATAATTAAAAAGAAAATCTCCTTTACCTTCTACTTTCTCAACTTCTAATCTCACTTTCGTGCTTAGCAATAGAAAAATAAAAGGGGGAGGAGATTCGATTATCCTGCTTCAGATGCCTTTTTCAATTGTTGATATGTCTCGACATCAACATCAAATGTTGGACTAACAAAAAAGAGATTATGAACATCGCTGTCGCCACCGTTCCATCTTCCACAGAAGCCGCCTCCACGGCTGGCAGTAATGACAATGGAGCCAAGCGAATTCATAATCAAACACCAACACATGTTTTTGACTTTTCATCATGGATAGGCTAAAGAAAAAGGCTTCGAGCCGTGTCATTTTCGAATTTATCATCAGATCATCTTCTTTCGTAAAGTGGCGAGGTGGCGTCGGGAATCGCCGCCCTTGAATTAAGGATCGACTCCCCGTGCTTGCATGGGAAGTAAAACTTGGTATCTGTGTAACGACCTGATCCGATGAGAATGGAGAGCGATCACGCAGATCAGAAGGTCTGAACAAAGGCCGATCCAGAAAATTTGAACAAGAAGCTGTTTTCGACAGGCATCTAAGATGGTATTGCGCACCAAATATGAGGAGAACGATTCTGCAATATGTGTGTGTGTGAAAGGGAAATTAACTCACAGAAGTCCAACGACAAGCGTTGCTTTGCAACTTCGAAGTTAAGCATGCTTAGTTTAGAGTACCACTAGAGTTAATGACCTTCTAGAAAAGTGCTTGCCTGTATAATAAAATCAAGGCTCGACATGGGATGGGTCAAAATGGATCATACGTCGAGTGAGTTAATTCAGAGATGTTTGGTTGATGAAGGTGAAAAGGTGGATTGATGAAGCTTTAGACCTCAACGTGGACAGGGGAGCCCCCTAGGAGTTTGGCATGTCTCCACTGTCCTGGAAAGGGGCACAGTTCATTGAAGCCCCTATCCGGCAGACAAAAATGGCGATTGCTTTGACAACATTTCACTCACTCACGACACTAGCTTCTGCACGATCCAATTCGATCCCACTTGTCCGAATCTAGATAACCCGAGAGCGACGTACGTGAATCCACGGTTCGGAAAGTGTAAAAAAAAAGATGGAGGAAAGAAAGATAAGCGGGGCTCGAATCGGTCAAAACTGTGGAAATTCAACTCCTTGCTAAGGACGAACGTCTCAGACAATTAGGCCATCTACAGTGAATTTGGCTCCTTATAAATAAGAGTTTCAAGTGGTTCGGTTCAGACCATAATCCATCAATCATCCTAGGTTTCTTCCTTGCCTTCTTTCCATCCCTTCAGATGGCTAAAACTGTCTCCATGGCGGGAGGTTGCTCATCGGCTCGTACCGTTTGTCTTCTGGGACTTCTGATAGCCAACCTTTTCATGGCAGGTACGGCAACGATGCGGTCATATTCGATGTCGGTTTGGATGAACAACGTATTCGATGTCGGTTTGTATGCGCAATCTCCGTTGTCCATACATCCTCTTGCAAAAGCTTCTCATCGTCTTGAAGTAGCGAATTTTCATGTGTTTTTGATGATCTTACTGAATGCTTGCACCCATTTTAGCACATGCTTTCCACATGCGAATTCTCAATTTCACCCGATTCTACCGACATATCTGGTTCTAATGCTCGACGAGCCGGTTTCGATTTGCTGAGCTGAACTCTAGGGTACCCCTGCGTTTTCCAGTAAGCATCGGAGGAATTCGATTTCGTGATGCTAAAGTGCTTTAGATGCTGAACACCGATACAATGACCCCCCTGGACCGATTCCCCTACTAAATCCCAACTTTTTGCATCACTTGCCAAAGGCATTTCCAGTGAGGCATGAATTGAGGATGGCAACACCCGATGGCGCTTCGCAAACTTTCCGATCTTCTCTTTCGCAGCTAATCTTTTGAATTTTGCAAACAGGAGTGCAATCCGTAGGAGTTTGTTATGGGATGCTCGGGAACAACCTACCGCCGGCGTCACAGGTTGTCGGCCTCTACAAGGGTCACGGCATCAAGCAAATGAGACTCTACGACCCTAATCCGGCAGCTCTGCAAGCCCTGAGAGGTTCGGACATCGAGCTCATCCTAGGCGTCCCCAATGCGGGCCTCCAGGCCCTGGCTGCTAACCCTGCGAACGCAAATTCGTGGGTACAGAAGAACGTGAAGAGTTACTCGCCCGGCGTCAAGATCCGCTACATCGCCGTCGGCAACGAGGTGAGCCCCGTCAACGGAGGCACCGCGCAGTACGCCAAGTTTGTCCTCCCTGCGATGAAGAACATACAGGGCGCGCTCAGATCGTCCGGCCTGCAAAACCAAATCAAAGTCTCCACCGCCGTCGACATGACCCTGATAGGGAACTCCTACCCTCCGTCCCAAGGTGCATTCAGAGGGGACGTGAGGTCCTACTTGGACCCAATCATCAGTTTCCTGGTGAGCGCCAAGTCCCCACTGCTGGCCAACATCTACACCTACTTCAGCTACGCTGGCAACCCCAAAGACATCAGCTTGCCCTACGCCCTATTCACCTCCCCGTCGGTTGTCGTCCGGGACGGGACCCGCGAGTACCGGAACCTGTTCGATGCGATGCTGGACGCGCTGTACTCCGCGCTCGAGAGGGCTGGCGGGGCAGCCCTGCAGGTGGTGGTCTCGGAGAGCGGGTGGCCGTCCGCGGGCGGTGCCGGGGCGACGGTCGACAACGCGAGGACGTACAACGGGAATCTGATCAAGCACGTGAAAGGCGGCACGCCGAAGCGACCGAACAGGGCGATCGAGACCTACATATTCGCCTTGTTTGACGAGAACCAGAAGCAGCCGGAGCTAGAGAAGCACTTTGGGATCTTCTTCCCAAACAAGCAGCCGAAGTACCCACTCAACTTTGGACAGGGAAGGATTTGGGATGTTTATCCCACTGTCAATGTCACAACTCCTTCTAAGAGTGACATCTAAAGTTAAGCAGATGGTGGAGCTTTTGCATCTCCAAGAAAAATCTGAAATAAAGAGAAATCTCTGGTGGTTTGTGCTTGTGGCTTCAAGAGTCGTGATACTCCTGCTTCTTTTTTCCAAGTTTGAGGCTAAATTGATCCACAAAATTTCAAAAAAATTTGGAGATTTGTGGCTGCTGGGATTCGAGCCCAGGTCTCCACGGCCACAACGTGGAATTCTTACCACTAAACTACAGCCACTCTTTGTTGCCAATTTAAAGAAATCTTACTAAATAACTGTCAGGCTTAATACCACGACATACCCAAAACTAATTTACTTTTAATTAGTTTAATTAAAGTATAAAAAATCAATACACTTATAATAAATTTACTTCAATAATTTTAATTTCTCGATTAAATTTCATAGCCAAATTGCTGACTTAAATAACACGCGAATTTTTTTTTTTGTCATAATACAAACAACAATTATCATGTGTACAAATTTAAAGATTTTACTTCGTACTAATTTGAGATCTTATTAACCCAATTTAACGAAGATTAAGGAGATAAATTTATGCCATACATACCGATTTAAAATTTTGATGATGAAAAATTAATTTGATGTAAATTTATCACTAATGTAGCATGTACCAATTTGTAGTTTTTCATCATATTAATCTAATTTCGAACTTGTTATGACAGAGCTTATCCCACCTCATCATCTGTTTCTGCTAAGCAAGTTGGGGAACTACTTGGAGCTTTAGCTTTGCAGATAGAAAAAAAAGTGCGTTAAGAAAACACACTGAACGCACAAGACACTGACTGCTGAACGCATAGTCCCACAAAACATGCACAAGTTCGAGCGACATTGTGGCGCCATCCGCCCCACGGCCATGCCCTCTGAAAGCTCTGGTTAGTTCATCCGTGGCTCATGTTCCAAAACTCCACTTCGTGCTTGAGCACGTCGAGCAGCACGGCTTCCGCTTTCGTGCGTTCCTCGTTGGTTGCCCTTGGCAGCCGGCGGTCCACGATTTTCTGGAGTGACCGGCAGTACTGGCCAAAACCTTCGTTCCCCCATCTTTGGCATGTCTCGGCGAGTTCTGACGGAGTCCTCGAGCCCTCCTCGAGGCAGTAGACAAAGCTCTGTTGGTAGACGAGCTCGATAGCCCAAAGCGCAGTTATTGCCACCGGGTACTCCACGTCTGGTCCCATCAAACTCTCCAAAAACCTGTTGCAGAACATCACAGTCGTGAAAGATCATGTTGTTGATCTCGAGAGCTCTAAATTTCGAAGCGCAAGAGCGTTTTGCATGACGACTCACCGGCAGTAATCTTGGTTCACCCTTTGAGGGGCAATGGAAGATAGCACAACGCCCCAATTGGAGGCTTCTTTCCTGAACCATGCGATCTCGTCGTTTAGAGCAGCCAAGCCGCTTAGTAAGACTTCCATGTCAGAGTTGTCATCAGACTCCCGGCAAGCCTTCAGTAACACGCTTGATACGAAAGGAACAAACGCTCTGACGAACAAGTAATCCTGTGCCTGCAAATTTTTTTCAACCCAACTCAGCAATTTAAAAGCTTTTCCAAGAAAACAAGTAAATGTCAAGGAAACAAAACACAGCAACTCTGCTTGAGTTCTGCAACTTCATAAACACAATCACATAACAAGTTGGCGATTCATTTTGGGGGGTGAATGAGCAAAACTTCACTAAGCAAATCGAACCGCTAACGAGCATGCCCCGTGATCTAAAAGTTCTCGGATTCGAGCAAGTTTACATCCTGGTGCATTGAATTCCCTCAAGATTCTCTTTCTTACATTTCAAATTCTCTCTCACAGAGAGTTCCATTAGCGTCCTGTTTAAAGCAACCCGAAATGATTCTATTACAGCTAACTGTACCAACCAGATTAGGATAAATGTAGATCTTTCCATGTTCTTTTCGCAAAATTCTCAAACACTGCCCCGATCTTCTAAGTCCTTGGAGGGGGGGGTGGGATCATAGCAATGCTCTTGTTCAGAAGCAAAAACTTAATAGACCGGCTCAGCAATGGAGCCCTACATGTTTTATCGCGTCATTGTCGACATCAAACATCATGGATTGTGACAATCGCTCTCAGTGCACCTAGCTCTGGCCTGCGACTCATGTGAACATGTTTCCAATACCTTTTTATAGAAACAATATCGTGTGCGCTCACAACCACACAAGAGGTCGGAGAACAATTTCGCAATTCTCTGCTAGTTAACAGAGCACACTAATGATACCTAAACCGAAGTCTAGACAACACAAGAACCATCTGCACATCTATCCGAATCATCAAGTATCCATGTACACAAAAGTGTCGATTTCGCCTAATCTACGAAATTCCCCACTACTTGTCTCCAACTATTATTCACCTCTCTTGCACATGCCTTTCCTGTCCCATAACACGCCAGTCTCGCTAATCTTTCGCCTCACACACATTCATTAGGCAAACTGTCAAAGAAAATTCGACCCAAAAGCTCACTTCAGGACATCACCATACGCATGAATGAAGGAGGGATAGATAAAAGGTGGGTTTCCGAGATAAACGAGCGACTAAAGCCGTGAATGAAATGCACGACCGCATCGTACCAGCCATCGTTTGAAGGAGTTGAGGTCGACGGACCCGTCTCGGATGCTCAGGATGAAAGGGTGCCTGGTGGCCGCCGTGTACAGCAGGCGGTGCTTCCTCAGCCACGTCGCCGTCGTCCTTCCTCCTCCCCCGGTCGCTTCTGTCCCGCCTCCATGACTCTCTCTCCCCCTCGGTCTCAGCCAGTCTCAGCTTCTTCGGCTTACTTACCGCCTCGAAAAGAAGAAAAATGGATTCTTGGACTTGGAGGCTTTTGGGACGGCTTGGGGCTCGGGCACTACGGATTCGCCGACACAGACGTGGCAATCTGCGCCGGTTTATTTTTGAGCAATAGGAAAATGATTAACCGACGGTTCGGTCAGTTTTACGAAGAATGACGGTCAACTCTTGACCACAAAAGCATTTCCTAGGAACCGGATGACTTGTTCATTCGGTTTACATTGGAAACGGCTTTCTTTAAAAGAACATAGAGAGGATTATTTATTCAAAATTACGCGTAATTAAACAAAAGAAAAAAAAAAGGAAAATGCCTCTCACGATACAATCTCGATCGTTGGTTTGCGCACCATTATCGTGTTTTTTTTTATATAAAGCACTCATTAATTGAGAGATTGCGTGGTCAGAAATAACTGATAGTACCGTTAAATTGTCAGGCTATCAGTTTTCAAAAACTTAAAAAATTATAGCTAATCCTTCTATGAGTTAAAGAAATATTATTCTGCTTAATAATTGTCGGATTAAAATCCCCAAGGAGATATCATTGTCGTTAAATCATAATAATGCGTAAAAGTAAAATAATCGTGTACAATAAATATGAAAAGCTAAATTTGCTAGCTTTCGTTCCTTTATGCGTGCTTAATATTGTGCTAAATGATAAGGTTCTCATTTTTATTATTCTTTTAAAGGGTTAGCTTTTGTTATTTTGCAACATTTGGGTAATTTTTTTTTACAATTAATTTACGAAATCTTGTCCTCCGATTGCCTAAATAAGTCCCACTAGCATAATATCAGATTTGTGGCTATAAAAGCACCGTTACATGTTCAAATCTAACGGCACGGTCAGCTTAGCGAGACCCTCAGCAAATGCTTGCCTGATCCGTACACATGGGCTCGGTTGATTCCCAGCCGTTTGATCATCGTAGATCTCAGATGATTGAAATGACATGACCGGCTACTCAGATCAATTGAGTACAAACGACTCGATTGCCGTCTTTAAACGATGCAAGTCCTATGAAATATGATCGAAATGATTTAACAATTGAGATGAACAAGATTATTTAACCGAGGTTAATAGACTTCTTTTCTCTCGTGTATCTCCTGTAATAAAAACACAACATTGCATTTGTCAGATTCAATAAGAATAAGGACAGTTTTATCGATATGAAAGTATTTTAGAGGAGTTTTTCTCGACAATGTCATCAACATAAACTAGTGGGTAGATTGATGATGCACCTTTTGTCCATGTGAATAAGGCCTAATCACGTCTGGATTGGTTGAATGCTGCAACTGTGAATGTGAGTGTGGTGGTCAATTTAATTACCATTATCGAGAAGTCTGTTTAAGTCCACAAAGAGATTTATGGAGACGACATACTCGAGAGTCCCCTATCTAGTAAATCCTCTAGAAGGTCCGTGGAAATTTCTTCATTTAAGTCACTATGGAGAAAGGCATTGCGGACTTCATATAATGTAATTGCCAGCTGTGGGGAGCAACGATAGAGAGAAAAGAATGAACGCCTTTGCTATTGGAAAAAAATGGTTTCGTGAGTTGTGTGGAACCCTTGGCCAATAGTCGGGTTTGTAACGCTCAAGGGAACCATCCATTTTGTATTTGATTTTGTAAACCCATTTACATCCAACCGGCTTATATGACGGCGACGTAGGGGTAAAATATCCAAGGCATAATTTTCCATCAAAGCAGTAATTCTGCCTTCCTAGCTTGTTGTGAACGTGAATCCTTGGTTGCCTCATGGTAAGAAGAAGGTTCTTGATCCTCGGAAAAGCGACTAATGCAATGCATGTGTTATGGTGATTGTCGATTAAATTTGACATTAGAGGAGACAAGGTAGTGAGTACCTAAGTGGTGCGGCTCGAGCGCTGAGGTATAACAAGTGTATTCTGCTCAAGAACAAAGGTGAGAGAATCATGGAGAATTCGGAGTATCCTCGATCAATGAAGAGTCAAAACACATCGAGATGGAATGCCACTTTGTTCGCAAACATATATAGTTAGATAGCAATAGAATCGAGCATGTACCCACCGAACTTCAACAGGCAAACATTTTTACCAAGGCATCGAGTGAAGATCATTTGCATTTCTCGTTAGCAAGCCAGGCAATGGTGACCTCCATGCACCCACTCGAGGGGGAATATTACGGAAGATTCATTAAAAATTCGCGCTCTGGTTTCCTAATATTCAGGATATCTCTTATTATTAGTTAGGATTTACTTTTTATTTTAGTCGGCATAATATTTAGCATATCTTTTATAACTAGATATTCGGTAGATCATCTCTTTCTCTTTTCTGTTCAATAATGTGCCGTATAAATATTTGCACTATAGTCTATACGTTGAGCAATACAAGCAAATTACGAATTATCACATATACAGGCTCCAAGTCACGTGACAATAAATTCCAACGTAACGCAGATTTGCAAATATATACAGGAAGTGTTTTATATGTACTAATTTGTTCGTTATATCCGTTGAATCTTACGTGCGTCAGCATGGACCCCACTGGATCCAACGGTTCAGATAAGGTCTAGCCCATCTCCCCGTGTCCGCCACATAACCAGCTAATAAACACCGGTGGTTTCTTTGATCCCAAAAAAAAAAAAAAAAAAAAAAACAACCTGTGGTTGCCAATGCGCGTAACGGGGCAGAACAAGCCCAAGCTGGGCTTTCTAGCTAATTTAGATCCTTTTTGGACAACAAAGCAAGTAGCCCAAAAGCTTGGTTGAGAAGGCCCAATTCAACTAAAGCCCATCCTCGGGAGATTACAAGAAAAGACATAAACTTATTGCAATTGTACAAATTCAATCATAATTTTTTTTTTGGCCAATTGTGTTTTAAACCTTTTATAGTTGTGTTAATTCAGTTTGCCCAACCAATTTTGCTTGTTTGACGATCGGTTAAAGGAAGGAGAGGGAAAAAAGAGGGGAAAGATAAAAGAAAAAAATAGCAAATAAAAAATAAAAAATTTCAAAAAGATATTAAAATATTATGTCGTGGTAGGTGTCCATGTCAGTAACGGTTGGTAAAAATTGGCCGGATGAACTCAATTCACATAATTATAAAAGGTTTATGGCTGAATCGCAAAAAAAAAAAATTTAGGATTAAATTGATACAATTGTAATATATTTGAGAATTTTTTGATAATTTTTCCACCCTTCATCTGTAAAATCTTAAAAACCTAGGAAAAAAATGTTCATTGTGTATTTACAATTTATATTTGGAATAATGACGTGAAGGATTCATAAACTTTAAATCAACGTAAAATGTCATTCCTGACCTCTTAATTTGTTCAGTGCGGTCCCTGAACTTCAACTAATGTGTAATATCGTCTTTAAATTTTTAATTTGTTCATGAAACTACACAAAAACATCCAAAGTTAAAATTGAGGTACGACAATGTATGTTGAATTAGAGTTTAAAGATCACATTGAATATGTTAAAAGTTTAGAAAGATGGTTACATTACATATTTGACCAAAATTCAACCATCATTTATGTCAATTTTTCTTTTTCCTTTTTCTTTTTGGCTGGCGACCGACTATTTCCAATTTCCCTCGCCATGGCCACTCAAAGGAGAGAGCAACGCCCACTTGTCCAGTCACCTCGCACCACGTCATCCAAGGGGCCAACTCCTGACGTGTCAAGTCAAGAGGACGGGGTCCTCTCTCTCTCCGTCTCTCTCTCTCCAGCAGCTCCCAGCTCAAAACCCAACTAACGCGAAACGATTCAAATCGCCAACTCACGCGCAACCTCGACACAACCCCTCAGGATTCGAGGTCGGAGTCGCTCGGGGAAGATCCGATCGGGATCGGGATCGGCGGGCGGTGAACCACATGGCGGAGGACAAGTACAACCTGAAGAACCCGGCGGTGAAGCGGATCCTCCAGGAGATCAAGGAGATGCAGTCCAACCCTTCCGACGACTTCATGAGCCTCCCTCTCGAGGTTCGTGCAGATTCCGTCTCTTTCTCGTGCGTGTGTTTATCGCGCTGCGATTCGTGGATCGTCAGGGTGAAGGTTTAATTAGGGTTAGGGAGGGAGATCGGACTGAAAACGTATTGCTCTTCCGCCGATTTGATTGCTTTTGGGTTTATAGGGCGAGCGAGATGCATCGATGCAGTGAACGAGAAGAAGGAGTTTTGTTTGATTCATTTGTGCTTCGGAAGATTTCCCTTTTTGAATATTTTTCCCGAAGTTGTTGTAATTCGATGACCAGCCTCCATAAGTTATTGAATTCGCTCCCGCCTGATTGATTTGTCATATGAGAGTTGAGGAATTCCCGCTGAATTGCTATTTAGGTATTGCGACTCCTGTGATTTTGAAGTAGTGTTAAGTTTCCTCAATCCTTACCCCGTGCTTCGTAATTCTTGATTTTTAGTGATACTCAGCGCAAGGTTGGCTTTCCTTGGGTTTTTCTCCTGAGCAAATTGTTCAGAGTCTGGTTGCCTAATCTTATGGGTGTCTTCTGCTTGCAGGAGAACATCTTCGAGTGGCAATTTGCTATCAGGGGACCACGTGATAGTGAATTCGAAGGTGGTATATACCATGGCCGCATCCAGCTACCTGCAGACTATCCATTCAAGCCGCCTTCGTTCATGTTGTTGACGGTAATGTCTTCTTTCCATGTCTTGTCTCTTTTATTTTAGCCCCTCCAGCAACTTCATGTTCCATTCCTCTATTTGGAATTACTGTGCGACGCGCTTAAATGAGGTTTTGTTATGCTACAGCCCAATGGTCGCTTTGAGACACAAACGAAGATATGCCTGAGCATATCCAATCATCACCCGGAGCACTGGCAGCCATCATGGAGCGGTAAGGTTTATTGTCATGGGTTATGAGGCCAGTCTAAAATTATGATTGTCAAACCCAGAGGTGTTGCTTGGAAATGATTCCTTTTCTGACATAGGTTGCTTGCTAAACTATAAAAGTATTTGCAAGGAGACTCCATATTTGCATGGAGTAGATTTTTTGTCATCTTTTAATTATGTTTTTCTGGGATAAGTAAGGTGCTTGGGATATGTCTTTCTTTGGCTTTTTCTTAATGAATGTGTGTAACGTCCCCAATCGACTTCACCAATCCTTGAAAATTAATTTTCTGGATTCCTGTTGTTAACATAATATGAGCGGTACTACGATTAATTAATTGTGGAGTACGTCAGACAATTCTCCCTGACGTAAGGTCTACACTGGGAGTTTTTAGATTCTTAGTTTGCTCATCACTAGAAGGTCGGAATCCAATCCATACTAATTTCTTCTTTGTTTTGGCAGTACGGACTGCTTTAGTAGCACTCATTGCGTTCATGCCAACCAACCCTAACGGTGCATTGGGCTCCCTAGACTATAAGAAGGAGGAAAGACGTGCCTTGGCTATTAAATCTCGGGAATCAGCACCCCGAATCGGTAACACTGAGCGTCAAAATCTGATTGACGAGGTATAATTTCTGCTTGCACACGCGTTTTCTGATTATTTGAAGCCAAATGCTTATCGAATTAACTCTCCGGACAGATTCACGAGTATATGCTGAGCAAAGCACCGCCCGTTCCTCAAGTTCAGCCTTCTGATGGCCATTCTGCTGATGCACAGAGCGACCAGGGAAATTCTTCAGCCGAAGAGCCTCCATGCGATGCAGGTGATAGGGTCATTGAAGAACCACGAGAACCCCCTGCTAACCCAAATCCTGTCTTGGAGAGAGCAGAGCCGTCTAGGCATAGCCTCGCAAGAAGTGAACAGCTTCAAACGAGGGTTCAAAAACCGGCTGACGATCGCTTGTTCACCTGGGCTGCAGTTGGACTTAGCATAGCAATTATGGTTCTCTTGTTCAAGAAAATCATGAAGTCTATTGGACATGGTGCCGTTTTCATGGATGAATCCTAGACACAGGAGCGTTGATGCTAGAATTGCATCAATGCCTAAACCTTCGTTCAAAGGAAAAGCTTGTCAATCCCGAAGATTGAACTATTTGTAATATATTATATATCCGACTTCTTGCACTCGAGGGGGTGTATTAATAAATTGATGTATAAAACGCCTAGATTTTGCAGCGTGATCTTGTAGCTTCTTGGCTTGTAAGTAACTCATTCAATTGTGCAAGTTCGTTTTGATTGCTCTATTTTTCCCGTCAATCTTGTTCGATTAGATATGACCCAGGCAATTCGTGCAAGTTTGGCTTCTCTAGGTTAAAGCCTTTTGTTTAGGCCAATTTCTAGATCAAGGTTTTTCGATTGAAGTTTCTAAGAGGGGAGAGGATGCCAAGATATTACTTGGCTGATTCTACCGGCTATTTGAGCTGTTGGTAGTGCCGATTTTGCTGCTGCAGTTCGTGTGACTACATGGAAAGAACATTGTTTTTGTTGTTTGGTTCGGTCCAGTTAATTTCTTCTCAAATTAGATTGTCAGTTTGAACAGATTTGTGCTCTTGTTAGATGACTCCTTTAGTATATGGATTGCCAACCTAGAATGGTATTAACTTGCTCTCTGCAGATGATGATTTTGAAAGATCAAGAATAAGCATAGGCATCGGCTCAAGGCTGCATGCAAAAATAGCAAAACTCTAGGAAGCTCGTAATGCTCCATTTTAGTTTTAGTTGAAAAGTTTCTCGTATAAACCATCGATATGTACTTTTACCGATAGCATTTTATCTAAAATGTGTCTCAGTATACCTATTAAGCGATAGAATAAAGAAATATTGCAATTTTGATCGCTTTAATTGATTTCGTGATATGTACTATCGATGCTTTTTGAATATTTCTTCATGAAGTACATTTCACGAGTGCTTCGACGGAATTCATTGACAAAACCTGTCTAGCTCTCGCGGAAGCCATAAGCGGCTCTTCTCACATAACTGGGGTGAAATCTGATAAATTTTTGGGGATGTGATCACCGGCAATGACCTCGCCGAGACCAAATCCTATGGGCATATCGCTGAACTCTTCGGTGATCATTTCCTTTTCCCGATGCAACTGCGACGATAGAACTCGAGCCATTTCAAAGACAGAAAAAAAAAAAAAATGCAAACCTCGACCTTCAGACACAGTTTGTGCCACACCATGCTAAGAACACCAACATCCTGTCACCCATAAACTACGGTGTAACTGTCTGAACAGGAGGGGCAAATACCAAGGATCAAGACTGTACACAGAAGGGGACTCTGGGATAATGCAGTGATCATCTTTAAATCTGTGAATTTGTCTTCTCAAGTAATGATTGACAAGCTCCTCGTAGCAGAAAGTAATGCATTTGTTCATACAACATACGAACGGGAACGACGCAAGACGATCTTAAGTCTTGACAACTTCGCTCTCAAACTAAATTTGTAGCAACTTCAGTTGCTGAATCTGAAGCAGATTGGCCCTAGAAACACTAGTTTGAGCTTTATAGATGGGGTTTTTTCGTGCTATATAGCAAAATTGACTTGACTCTGTCTGGCTGATCAATGTCTTTATGCAGTCCTTCCCTTGCTTCAGAAGAGAACTTTTCAAGCCCAAAAAAATTGAGCAGATAGCTGAGACTGATAACTTGGCGTACGTGCAAGCGTTTGATTCGCCGGAATTGAATTTCCATTTGTGCAATTGTTTGTTTACAGGAGATCAATTGCACCTGCTAATTCTGGTCACTCGTATCTGTTATGCTCGGACCACACAAAGTCATCTTTCAGGCTTCAGATCCAAGACTGTTCTTGCAACTGATAATGTTTCATAATCAGGTGGCCATGTACTCATTTTTCCTTCTCCATCTTTACTATTTTCGTATCACACACAAACTGCGCCAGAGTGCGAAAACAATTAAAAGGGACAAGTCCAATCCCATCAAAACAACGGTCGATCCAATGGGCATCAATTGAATGACGAATCAATATACCTCATTCATATGAACAGCGTGCAAATGCGAAAAAACTAGCTGGGACAGATTCAAATAGCTGTTTCTGCATTTCTGGCAAATTTCACATTACAAATTCCACCTTCTGCCATAACAAATAGCTCATATTAAGCAGCTTGGAATAAAAGCTCATTAAGCAAATAATGTACATGGACAGGAAAATATTTTCCAGCAACACATACATGGGCATACCCTTTAATCTTTATCAGCACTTAAAAGAGTGCGCTTCCACTGGCTGATTACCTAGCCACAAAAAGCTTGTATAATGCTTTCTCCAGAGGAGTGTTTATGCTAGAACCAGCTTACAAGTTCAACATCTCCCATATCTCTAGGAATTCTTCAGTATCAGCTAAATAAAACTCCCAATCCTGGTATACCAAGTCATGACTACATTGCTCCCTGGTCGCTGTGGGTGGCTGTGGAGTTGCAAAGACATCACATTGAGATGAGTTGCATTCCAGCGAGAGAATCGGTGTTGGTGGTTGCTGTACATTTTCTTTTAAAGATTCCTTATTGTCAAAAAAAAAAAAAACACACACAAAGAAAGTAACTTTAGTTTGCTAAACATGCTATAATGATCTTTAACAGGCACCATTTTGATGGTTCTTCTGACCTTCGGAATCTCTTCAGATACTATACTTTTGGCAGTCACTAATGCGTTGGAGCAACTTGTGTTATGGACTTTGTCGGGGGTGTTACAGCAATTTCTGTTGCCTTCGTGAAGCATAATAGAGATGCTTGTGATGTTGACTTCATCAAGCATGTTAGGGCTACTTTTGCTGCCTTCTTGAGGCATAATAGAGATACCCGTGTTGTTCTTCTGAGTCTTTGAATTTTCCTTACCCTTCTTATCAGGTTTTTTCTTCAAGCGGTAGAGAACGACATCACTCTAATATAGAAAGACAAAAGACAAGGTAGCAATTTATTCAATTCTAATCACTGATCTCTGAAAAGCACTTTGTGATATAATCCAAAAAGAAAAACAAAACCGACCTCAAAGAATCAAATAGCATTCAAAATAACAAATGTAGCAACACTCCACATTCAACTCGTAAGACTCCTTCTGAAAAGAGACTCCTTGCTCAGCTTAGAGTGAATGGGGCTACTAATACCTATAGCGGAGGGAAAAAAGAGTTGGAGATTTTACTTGGTAAAATGGTCTTAGTTGAAAACCATTCAACAGAAGTTTAATAAGAGCTTATATCATTTCAGTGGAAAAAGAGAAAGTCAGAGCAACTAACAGTAAGCTGCTCAGTCTCTACTCCAGAAAATTAAGTCAGAGAAGAAAATGAAATCAGAGAACCTCTTAAGTAAAAGCTCCTGCAATGGAGAACATTCATTTAGCAACCTGAATCATACATATGTATCCTTAAATGGTTCAATGTGGTTTGCGCTGAAGTTCAATGCAAGTGGAAGGAAAAGCAAGAAGATTGAGTACCTGGTCATTGAGGACGTTGTCCATAACATCAGCATGTAAGTGATACTCATGCAGTACCCATTTGGTGCGGGCATTTTTGGGACTTTGACGTTTCTTGAAAACCAAAATTTTCTTCAAACCTAATATGTTCTTTTTGTCTTGTGTCTTGATTTCTTGAGTTTGGCCGGTTGGCTTCCAAAGCCATATCATTTGTCCTTCTAGACCGTTTACTTTGAGGGTACTTATTTTGCAGATGGCAGAAGAAGAACCATTCATCACCTTCTGACTTTGTCCTTGATAATTCTGCATATTTCAAGCAGCAAAAAATCTTCAAATTACAGATGCAAACCAACAGACACAGAATCCCAAAAGGGAATAGCATGGACCAACCATGAACTTATCACATTTTTAAGGATGAACAGGACAGCTTTGAAGGTATCAGGTATCTTACCATTATCTTGCCGGGTAAATCCCAAGGTAGCAATTGATGGACATCACCTCCGGAATTATCCGTTCAACTGCTTTGTTGCCAAGAGCCTTCAACTTCAAGTAATGATTGACAAGTTCCTCATCCGTTGGTCTGAATCGAAATCCCACGGCGGATCGACTAATGAAATTTCTACACTTTCCATCTCAAAAACAAAACAAACAAAAATACTAATTACAAGGAAGAGAAGGAATTTGAAGACGGCAATACTAACTTGCTTCAGGTTGCTTCATAGCGGAGTTCTATCCGGTGCTTATTTATAGGCTATGAGCTAAAATCCCTGCTTTCCACTGGGTCTTAGCTTGGCTACCAAGTTGTTTGACTGTTTGGTGGATCCCACATCTTAACCTCAGTCCTGTGACTGTGCATATCAATGGATAGCTGCTTTTCCTCTCAGTTATACAATAGTTATGTCTATGGTGCCGTGCAAAATGATACAAACGGTAATCTATGATACAAAACAGCAGTCCATGATAATAAACTTCTCATATCGTGGCAATTTCCCCATTTTGTGCAATAACTAGTGTTAGTAACTTAATTATTGAGTAGTAACTTCCCAAGCAAAAAACAGTCATGTTTGGAGGACTATAGGAGATACAATACAGGTGAATTCTGAATAATCTACATAAGACACTTCTATTTTTCAATATTCCAAGCAATGTGTTCATAATTCAAAGCAATCTTGTTGTGAGATTCTTCATGATTGCGTGTATCCCCTCAAATTCAACAAGGACTGAGGTGGTAAAGGGCAGGAGGGAAAAGAAAATCTTAGTTTTTTCCCACTTGTTTTGACTCATTAACAAATAAAATGTCCATGGCTTAGCAAAAAACCAAACAAAATGAAAAGTCCATCAGGAAAGCATTTGCATACCAAAAAAGAAGTTATTGTAAGACATAAGGGATTGCCACTGACATGGTAAAGAAAGGAGAAGAAGACTCTGCTCACTGAAAAATTTCAGACTCGTTCTCCAAGTGGTGGTAAAGGGCGGAAGGAGGGAAAAGAAAAATCTTAAATTTTTTTCCCACTTGTTTTCACTCATACTAAGAAAGAAATGTCCATGGCTCAGCACAAAATAAATAATAATAAATAAAAAATAAATAAATAAAAATAAAGTCCATCAGAAAAGCATTTGCATACAAAAAAAAAAAAATTCATAGTAAAGACATAAGGGATTGCCACTAACATGGTAAAGAAAGAAGAAAAAAACTGTGCTCACAGAAAAATTTCAGACTTGCTCTCCAAGTTTCAAAATTATTTGGGAAGTTTCTTCTTCTTCCGACCCTACCATAACACAAACAAGTCAAAGTCATTCCCTCAAGATCCATAGCTAAAAGCAAGGTCTTCAGCTCCCTCATGCATTACTTCCTGTCAAACTTCCACTTACGACAGTATTTATCTATTAGGAGTTCTAGTAAAATTTTAGCAGGACTGAAGTAATCAAAAGTGCTCGTTAGCCATACTCAGTTCTTATTTTTTTTTTAATATTTAACTGCATTATAGGAGCTCACTTAGCTTCAGGATTAAGATATATGACCTTGATGCAGTGCTCCTACAAATCAACACATAAGCACCATTAAAACCAATGAGCATCGTTTCAAACTTCCAACGGTTTGGATGTTTAGAAAGTGTTGCTCTGTGACGAAATATATTACCAAAGTAATTGTCATGCTAACCATTCCCCAACAAGCAATCTTTCGATGTAAGTGAAGGAGGCTGGCCACTTGCAGCACTTGGGGAGTGATTCCCTCATATCTCCAAATGAAATCTGCACTCAGTGGGGTAAAAAACATTAAACGAGAGCTAAAACTATAAAGTCCCGTGCCTGTTGCAATTCTTTCTACTCTTAAATTTGCATCTTTTCCAATTGAATGATTTTTCAACTGCATCAAATTGTAGAGAAATTGCCGAATCGCCTCATGGTAAATTAATACACCACCCATCCAATCTTTTCTCCCCTTCCTTTCAATGTTTGCTCTATGCAACATACATATGGCAATGCACTTGCAGATTCCCATAGATGCGAGCATGAATCTCTGATAGTAAGGAATTCAGAGCATGTCAAATTCCAGGAAGGATATAAGCAACAAGAACTGTGTCAACTGCCTTCCCACCTCAAGTTTCATCTGCTTCCAGGTAAAATTTGCAATCTTGTTTATATTTTCGGAATACATAGCAATGTGTAAGTTAGACCCAATCAGCCTCGGCTGCGCCGCCGCAAGAACACGCAACAGAAATCCTCCTAGAAAAGAAGAGACCCGAAAGCTCACGCCATGCAATGGGTGACTGCCCAAGTCCAGAACGAGAGAGATGGAAGTCGATTTCTACCTGCGATCCGAGACCGAGGCAAGGCAACAATAAAAAATTGAATCTTGAAGAACACGACCCATGAAGGGCTCGTCAAACATTACTCGGGTATCTCGATTCGGATCCAGTCCAATCGGCGCCAGATCTTGCACAAGAAATCGCGTCAACGAAACTAAATCCCAAGTAAGATTGACGAGTGATTCAGGGTTCGTGTTGGGTCGTAGTGAATCTTGAACGAGCAGCGTCGTCTTCTTTAACTCTTTGGTAGGAAGATGCAAGAAAAAAAGGTGAAGGTGAAATTTTTGCATCTGACGGGCTAATTCTTGAAATCTTAGAACATTTTTTCGGACAATTTTAAGATATTTAGAATTGCCTTTTGTTTTGAATTAGCAGGTATAACACGGTGAGTCTATCGTGTGATCTTCGTATTCTCTTTTTATTTTTATTTCAATAAAAAGGTGACCTTCTATAAATCTTGAAATGATTTTATGTTTTTTTTTGGGGTCTATTGTTCAAAATAGACTGATTAATACCATGAAAAATCTCAAGCTGATATATCAGTGGCAAATTTATCCAAAACTATCTTTTTGACCATAAAAATCTAAACTGGTACACATGTAATGAATTTACCTAAATTATTTTTTTTATTCACCAACAATCCCAAATTGATATACTTGTGACAAACTTATCCTACGTTAATTTTTCATTAAATTTTACTATTAAAGTACTGAATTGGATGACACGTGACAATTGATGAGTATATCAATTTAGAGTTTTTACTCTCTGTTTGTTATAGATTGTCGGTTTAAGATTTTTCATGGTATTAAATAGATTAAACGAAACTAACGAAGGATAAATTTATTACATGTGTATCAATTTAGGATTTTTAATAATAAAAAATTTAGTTTGGGGTAAACTTATCATATATATGTACCCGTTTGGAATTTTTGATAGTAAAAAAAAGTAGTTATGGTAAATTTATCATATGTATACCAGGTTGAGATTTATTGTGATTAAAAAATAATTTGAGGTAAATTTATTACAATGTACTAGCTTAGGTTTATTGTGTTCAAAAAGTTAGTTTGGATAAATTGTCATAAGTATATCGGTTTGAAATTTTTTGTGGTCAAAAAATAGTTTGGGTAAAATTGTTACAATCGTATCAATTTTGAGTTTTTCGTGATATTAACCCAAACATTATGTAACTTACAAAAAAAAACAAACATATATGCTCGTCATAAAACAATCCACTGTAATCATAGGTGAATTTAGGAGATATTAATGATTTGTTTCTATGCGGATATTATCATTTTTTTTTAGTATTGATCATCAAATTAATATTTTCATGAAAATTTTTATGACTCGATTTTAAATGAACTGGAGCAAGCTCTATCAAATTCAATAACTCAATGATCATGTCAGCATTGTGTTAATTTTGATCTTATACAACTACTCATTCAGTTATAGAAAACTTTAAGATGTAGATTAGATTGAATAACTATTATTAAATGAAAATAAGAAATAATTTCAACTTCAGAAGTTAGATTGCTTTTTGTGTGATTACCTGATCAATATAAATTATCAGTATCGACGTCCTTTAAAACTATGATATTAAGGTAATCTTTATTCCTATTTGGTAATTTTTTTATTACACACTAATGTCATCTAATTCAGCAATTCGAGGGTAAATTTAACAGAAACTAACAGATGGTAAATTTATCACAGGTATACCGGATTTAGGTTTTTGGTGGTCAAAAATTACTTTTGAGTAAATTCGTTGCAAGTATATCAAATTAGAGTTTTCCGTGATATTAATCATAATAACTATAGTCATCCATCACAAGATTAAAACTACTAATTTTCCTTTTCCAATACAGATTGTTACATTTCTGTAGTGGAGAGGTGAACTAATAACCGCGAACTTTTTTAAAAAAAGTTCCTTAGAAAACTGACCAAAATGTAATTTTTTTTTTGGGTAGCAATGGCCACTGGTGCCTGAGACGATATTATATACATTGAAACTGCATATGTTTCAGTTCACTCCGAAATCCACACTCAACAATACTAAATGCATCACCAGTGAAAATACACTATTGCAAATTATGATCAACCATTGTCGCACACTGTAGTAGAGAAGTCCTCAGACATTGCCCCAGCCGAAACCGGAATAGTTTGCGAAATTGCTGCGCGGAGATGGCATGCAGCCATAGTCGAGCTCATCGCCATCGTTGTCATACGAGAAATCGAAAAAGGACGGCGATACTTCCTCCGCTCCAGCCTGGGGCTGATAGGCTGGAGCGTTGTTGTAGTCTGATAAAAGGTCATCCAGTGGCTGCAATGGATGGAGCGATTCCATAACTCTTCCACTGACATCTGGATTCAAAACAGTGTTGATCATGTCAACAACCCATCTCAAGCGTTCCGCAATTTTCGTCACAGAAACAATCTTGAGGTATATATGAAATATAGTCACTCAGATGTTGTCTAGGTGATAATGCGTGCGGTTATCAGTATTTTCGCCTCAGAAATCGATGATTCTCCGTGACTTCGATATGCTCTCTAGGTCTCGGGACTAACCCTATCCTAAAAAAGCTCTAAAAAAAAAAAATGCCGCGTCTCTCACCTCGGGTTGAGCAGCAACTGCTTCTCGGTTCTCAGCAACTTCGTTGTTGGGGGTGTTACAGAAGCTGGAATAGTCCCCTGCATGATTCACAGGGGTTTCGGAGACATGGCTAGTGTAAGGCAGCATCAGCTTCTTCTCCTTTTTGTTCTTGATCCGACATGCAACGTAAGGCAGCATCTGCATATACATCATGAACAACCTAGTTATAAACAAACAACCCAAAATACAAAGCGTATCTCCAGTGTTGCATATAACCAATTCAGTCGTCCAAATGAATGAGAAACGAGACTTACCTCGTCTTCGTTGTGATTAAGGCCCAAACACTTGGGATTTAAGTGGTATTCATGGGAGACCCAGTTGGTCCTTTTGCCTTTAGGCACGCGGCCTTTGTAGAACACCAGCGTCTTCTTGATTCCTATCGCTGCGTTGGTGTCCTCGCTCATGATGACGCGTTCCTTGCCCGTCACTTTCCAGTAACCGGCTCCGGTTGTCGGTCAGAGCGCTTGCTATTCAAGTACTTGCGCTTCACGCGGCAGAAGAAAAACAGCTCCTTGCTGTTGAACATGTGACCGAACTCGGCAGGCAATTCCAAGGTTCGAATTCACATACATCGATCTCTGGTATTATAGCGCAGCAGCGCTCGTCAGCTTGTCCGCGTATCTTGGGCCTCAAGTAATGGATCAGAAGCTCCTCATCAGTGGCATGGAATCTGAATCCTGGAGGGAGTGATCTCATTACTTCAGAGACTGTGTTTTCCATTCAGATCACTAACTTGTGCAAGCAGAGAGAGAGAGAGAGGGGGGGAAGAACAAGACAAAAGGACTAGGATTTGGTGGGTGGGCTTGAAAGTGAGGTTGGATTAACGTTGGCCAAGTTTGAGGAATTTATAGTGCGCACCCATGCATTGACTCGGTGACTCTCTCTCTCTCTCGCTCTCGCGTCGGAAGTTGTCTCTCTTGCTGAGAAGCGTAAAACCACACTGTTCTGTGTTGACTGGACCCCCTCATCCTATGTGTGGATATACTTCAGCTTACTCTATGAAGTTGCTGCTGAACCCCATGCATGTTGGAGAACATCCAGAGAGCATGCAAAGTCTAACGGGTTTCGTTTATCTCACGAAGAATAAATGATTTGAAAAAAAATTGAAAGTTGATCGCTTAAAAAATGGCATGAACGAAAAACCTTTTATCGTTCGTGAAAATATTTAGATATAAATTATTATCGAAGTGAAATTTTTTAATTATCTCGAAATCTTTAACTTTACTTTGATTTTTCTTTTCTGGCAAAAAGAAATCATTTCCGTTTTCTCTTTTCGTGTAAATAGTATGTTTAAATGAGGGAGGGCGAAAATTTTAATGTGAGATTTATCTCTAACAATTAGAGATAATCAAAATCAGTATCGAAATTCATTGCTGCGTAATCAAAAATTTTGTGAACCTTTTGGAGTTGGGGATGAACCCAATAAGTTCAACACCCAAACATGCATGCATGAACGTGTAATTGATTTAAGGTACGATATATAGAAGTTTCTAGAATTTAATGTGCATCAAACAAGGATTTTAGCCTATTGGTCTAAGCTTCAGCAAGACCAACTACCTTATTTAATTACTTGAATGATTGAGATTAGAGCATTAGTGTCCTAATGTAAAATAAAAATAGTACTAGCTTTTGGGGCCTTCTTGTTGAAGTTCAACCCTTGTTCCCAAAGGATTCCCTTTTTTTCCTGGACCTACATGGGATGGCACTTCCCGTTATCTTTCCCCACGTCCCATCACTCACTCCTTTTGGCTTATTATTGTCCATGAATTTCTAGTAAATAGATTAAAAAATTAGGGTAAAACTTGTCATGGTTAAGCCACGTCATCATAAAGCTCCATTGCCTCCCACTTTCCTTAAAATTAATTGGACATGTTCCTTACATTAGATAAAAAAAAAAAACTTGATCATCTCATGTAATCTAATATAAGGTTTTCGGAGCAATATGTCAACATCAGCGGAGCATGAATGAATCTTTGTTTGAACCTATAAAATCAACCTAGGGATTTATATTATGCATCAAGTCTTCACCACTAGTGTAGCACTTCTTGTTGGATAAACATCATTGGTCTTATGACGGTTCTTACGCATAAGAACTCTCGAGATTATCATCCTAATATCACAAAACTCTACATATACTCGTCTTTTGCATTTGGAAATCACACTAAATGTCAATAAACTTTAACCCAATATGCAATGTCATTTTTGGACAATAATTCATTCAATCCGATTGTTAAAATCATTCTTAAAAATTTAATTTAATCCTAAACTTTCAATTCCGTCAATCCAGTCCATCAACTCGGTGAAAAGAAGCTATTCCCATTTTCCTTTTTTGTGTCGAGGGTATGTGTAAATGTGGGAGGAGGGAATTTTGGTGTGTGTGTTTTTGCGATTTGTATATAATAACTAAAGATAATCAAAGATAGCAATTATCAATATTCAGTGCTACATATCAAAATGTTTGTCAACCTTTCAGAGTGAGGATTAATCCAATAGGGAGAGCAACGAAGTTCAGACATCCTTACATTCATGCATGATCATATTCATGATTTAACATATGATATGTTGGGTGTAATTTATACTCCCAGAGCTGTCAAAAGTTTTTATAGTTTGAGCCTATATTTTTCATTAGTAGTTTGGACTTTGGCACATAATTAGCTACTACTATATATTATCTCTTTCTATTGCAATTGAGAGATGTAACAAGAGATGTAAGGTACTATTATAATAGAATCATTTGCTGAATGTAGCCTTAATTTAAGATGAACTGAAATAAATCTTGTGTCTCATTTCCTTTTCTCACCTTTTCGCTTCATTTCATTTGTATTTTGTGGATGAATCCTAACATGATATATGGAAGTTTGTGGAAATTTATGTGGATGCTTGTGTTCCATCAACTTTGATGTGTCCTCATATTAAAATAAAAATAACAAACTTTTGGAACTTCTTGCTGAAGTGCTAAGCCTTCTACCCCAAGGGTTGCGCTTTTAACTGGGCCACCATGCGTTTGGCATTTTCAGTTGCACTGTTCTTTCCCCTACCTTCCATTAGTCACTCCTTGTCGTCTATTATATTGTTTATGCATTCCAATACATATATCCCTAAGTAATTAGAAAAAATTGGTAGAGTGAAATTTTATGGGTGCGCTACAACACAAAATTTATTTCCATCATCTATGAAAATATTTAGACATAAATTGTTGTCGATAGTAATATTTTTTAATTATTAATTACTTCAAGCGATATAGAGATTATTTTTAGGAAAATGTTCTCCCATTATTCATTTTTTTCCCAAAAAGAAAACATCCTAATGTTAATTAGAAAAAACTTATTCATCTCATTTTATCTTATAGAATGTTTCTGGCGCAACATGGCAATAGCGATTGCCTGTAATTAGTAATTTGGATGTAATTTTAAAAAGTTTGTAATTTTTTGTGATACGAAAGTTAATTTGGGGTAAATAAAGCACGTGATACCAGCTTCAATTTTTCAGGGTATCAACTCTTGGTATTTGGATAGCTATAGTTGATGTTGCACTTAGATTTTGGAGTAAGGGAAGCAAAAAGTTCAGGAACCATATGAAGTGTTTACTCATGTAACAATTTTTGTAAGAAGATTGAGTACGTGACAACTCTATCGCTGTTACTTGAGCGACGGAGCCACTCTACCATGAATTTCCCCTTGTAACTGGGTAACATGATCATTCGGTTTCAAGGGGAAACAATTCCGCTATATAATGAATATTGCCCGTACAAATTTTTCTTTCCTTTTCTTACCATTTCTTTTTTCTTCTTTGTTGCGGCCGGCGAGGGCCACTGGGTGAGGCCTGCTAGATTGGGCAAGGCAACCCTTTCTTGTGACCATTGAGGGTGGCCTCGCCTAGCCCTCCCCGGTGGCTGGACATTGCCTTAGAGTGCTTGGCATATGTCTTTTCAAGCATGCCGGAGAACATCCAACAACAAGCCAAAGTCTAACAAGGTTTCATTTATTTCGTGAAGAATAAATGATTTGAAAAAAAAAATTGAAACTTGATTGCTCTTATCTCCCAGAAAAATGGATGAACGAAAATTTTTTTTCATCGTTCGGGAAAATATTTAGACATAAATTATTATCGACAATGAAATTTTTTCATTATCCCCAAAATCTTTGACTTTACTCTGATTTTTCTTTTTTGGCCGAAAGAAACCATTCCCATGTTCTCTTTTCGTGTAAATAGAATGTTTAAATGAGGGAGGATGAAAATTTTAGTGTAAGATTTAGTGATTTATCTCTAATAATTAGAGATATCAAAATCAGTATCGATGTTCACTGTTGCATAATCACAAAGTTATGACTCGATTTTAAGTAAATTTGATAAAGATCTTTCAAATCCAATAACTAGATGATTACGTCCATATTGCTTTCAGTTACAGAAACCTTTGAAACATACTCACATGTATATGTCAATATTATTCATGTGTAATCTACGTTTCAAAGTTTCTGTAACTGAAAGTAATACGAACGAGATCATCGAGGATCTTTCTCAAATTTACTTGAAAATGAGTCATAACTTTGTGTTATAGAAGTCCTATGTCGGATTGACATTTTGTGGGTTGGTTTGAAGTGAGGTTGGATTAACATTGGCCAAGTTTGAGGAATATATAGCGTGGACCCATGCATTAACTTTAGTGACTGACTTTTGTTTTAAACGAGTTGTCTCGCTTGCAATTTTTTTTTTTGGTCGAGAGTCTCCATTGCTTGAGAAGTGCAAAACCACACTGTTCTGTGTTGACTGGACCCCTCATCCTATGTCTGAATATATTTTAGCTGCTGTATGAAGTTGCAGCTGAACCCCGTGCATGCCGGAGAACATTCGGATGACATGCCAAAGTCTAATAAGGTTTCGTTTGTTTCGTGAAAATTAAATGGTTAAAAAAATCAAAAAAATAATTATTTATATGGTTTTAAAACAATGAATGGAGGAATTTTTTTTCATTCACAAAAGTATTTAAATATAACATGTTGTCGATAATGAATTTTTTTTTCATTAGCTAATTCTTTCAAACAACACGTAAATAGTAAATTTTTTCAATAAAATTGTTGTTGACGATGAAATTTTTCCTTCGTCCCCAAATCTTAACTTTACTATGATTTTTCTTTTCTAGCAAGAAAGAAACCATTCCCATTTTCCCTTTTCACGTAAATAGTAAGTTTAAATGGGGGAGGGCAAATTTTTAGTGTGAGATTTATTGATTTGTCGCTAATAATTAGAGATAATCAAATCAGTGTCAATCTTCACTGCTGCATAATCACAAAGTTTGTGAACCTTTTGGAGTTGGGGATGAATCAATTAGGTTCAAACATCCTAACATACATGGATGAACATGTATTGATTTAAGGTATGATTCACAGAAGTTTCTGGAATTTTAGCCTATTGGTCTAAGCTTCAGCAAGACCAACTGCCGTAATTTCATTATTTTAATGATTGAGATTAGACCATTGGGGTTGACACATGAAAGTGGTATAGCAATAGCTTTTGGGCCTTCTTGTTGAAGTTCAACCCTTGTTCCCAGAGGGTTCCCTTTTTTCCCTGGACCTACCCGGGGATGGTACTTCCAGTTATTCTTGCCCCACGTCTCGTCACTCACTCCTTTTGGCTTCCTATTTATCTATGAATTTCTAATATATAGATAAAAAAAAATTGGGATAAAACTTGTCACGTACAAGCTTCGTTTGTTTCACGAAAAATAAGCTATTTAGAAAATATTTTTCGAAAGTGATTGCTCGAATCGTTTAGAAAAATCAGTCAACAAAAAATATTTCATCTTCGGTAACAATTTATACCTAACTATTTTCATAGATGATGAAATTTTTTTTATTTATTCATTTTTTTAAGTGACATAATTGATTACTTTTTGGAAAATATTTTTCAAATCGTTCATTTTCCGTGAAACAAACGTAAGCCACATCATCACAAAGCTCTATTGCCTCTTGCTTTTCTTAAAATATAATTAATTAGACATGTTTCCTTACATTAGATTGAAAAAAAAAATTGATCATCTCATGTAATGTAATATAATGTTTCTGGAGCAAAAGATGAACATCAGCGGGGCATGAATGAATCTGTTTTTCAACCTATAAAATCAAAACTAGGGATTTATATTATGCATTAAGTCTTCACCACTAGTGTAGCACTTTTTATTAGATAAGCATCTTTGGTCTCATGACAGTTCTTATGGATAAGAGCTCTCAAAATGGATCATTACCCTAATATCCCAAAACTCTACCTGTACTCCGTCTTTGGTATTTGGGAAATGACACTAATAGTCAATAAATTTTAACCCAATATGCAATATCATCTTTGGACAATAATTCGTTCGATCCGGTCCTCAAAATTATTTCCAAACATTTAATTTAGTCCCTAACTTTCAATTCGCTCAATCTAGTCCCTCGATTAAGTGAAAAGAAGCTATTTCAATTTTCCCTTTTCATGTCGTGGGTATGTTTAAATGTGCAATATCATCCTTGGTGGCTGGACATCACTTGAGAATGCTTGGGATCTGTCTTTTCATTCATGTCGGATGACGACATGCCAAAGTCTAACAAGGTTCTGTTTATTTCATGAAGAATAAATGATTTGGAAAAAAATAATGAAAGCTGATCGCTTATAGAAATGAAAGCTGATCACTAACAAGGTCCAAAAAAGGTATGATATATAGAAGTTTCTGGAATTTTAGCCTTAATTTAATTACTTTAATGATTGAGATGAGATCAATGGTGTTGACATATGAAAGAGGTATGACAATAGCTTTTAAGCCTTCTTGTTGAAGTTCAATCCTTGTTCCCAGAGGGTTCACTTTTTTTCCTGGACCTACACGGGGATGGCACTTTCAGTTATTCTTTCCCACACATGGCTTCCTATTTGTCTATGAATTTCTAATATATAGATTAAAAAAATAGGGTAAAACTTGTCATGGTTAAGCCACATCATTATAAAGCTCCATTGCCTCACTTTCCTTAAAATTAATTGGACATATTTCCTTACGTTAGATTGGAAAAAAAAAATTTGATCATCTCATGTAATGTAATATAACGTTTCTCGAGCAATAGATCAACATCAGCGCAGCATGAATGAATCTTTTTTTCAACCAATAAAATCAAAACTGGGGATTTATATTATGCATTAACTCTGCACCACTAGTGTAGCACTTTTTATTAGATAAGCTTGTTTGGTCTCATGACAGTTCTTATGCATAAGAACTCTCAAAATGGATTGTTCTCCTAATATCACAAAACTCTACATGTATTCCGTCTTTGGTATTTGAGAAATGACACTACTAGTCAATAAACATTGACCCAATATGCAATATCATTCTTGGACAATAGTTCGTTCGATCTGGTCCTTAAAATTATATCTAAATATTTAATTTAGTCCTAAAATTTCAATTTGGTCAATCCAGTCCATCAACTCGGTAAAAGGAAGCTATTCCCATTTTCGCTTTTTGTGTCGTGTGTTTGTTTAAACGTGGGAGGGGGAATTTTGGTGTGTGTTTTTGCAATTTGTATCTAATAACTAAAGATAATCAAAACCAGTAATTATCAATATTCGGAGCTCCCTATCACAAAGTTTGTCAATCTTTTAGAGTGATGATTAATCCAATTGGGACACCAACGAAGTTCAGACATCCTAACATTCATGCAAGATCATATACATGATTTAAGATATAATATGTTGAGATGTGGTTTATACTTTCTGAACAGTCAGAGGGCTTTTATAGTTTGAGCCTATATTATTTCAATGTTAGTTTGTGTTTGGGCCCATAAATAACTACTTCTATATATTATCTCTTTCTCTTGTAATTAAGAAATGTAATAACGAGATGTGAGGTGTCAATTATAGTAGAATCCTTTACTGGATGTAATCATAATTTAAGGATGAATCGAGATAAACCTTGTGTCGCATTTTCTTTTCTCACTTTTATGCTTTATTTCATTTGTACCTTGTGGGATGAATCCTAACATCACATATGGAAGTCTGTGTAAATTTATGTGGATGCTTGTGTTCCATCACACTTTGATGATTGTGATTAGACCTCCATTGGTGTCCATATATTAAAATAGAAATAACAAAACCTTTTGGAACTTCTTGTTGAAGTGCTAAGCCTTGTTCCCCAAGGGGTTGCACTTTTTAATTGTACCACCATGCGTTTGGCATCTGCAGTTGCGCTGTTCTTTCCCCCACGTTTCATTGGTCACTCCTTTTCGTCCATTATATTGTTTATGAATCTTCCATACATATATCCCTAAGTAATTAGAAAAAAAAAATTGGGTAGAGTGAAATTTTATGGCTGAGAGACATTATCAAAAATTATTTCCATCATTCATGAAAATATTTAGAACACGCAATAGAGATCCTCTTAGTAAATAAGATACCCGAAAGCTCACTCCATGCAAATGGGTAACTGCCCAATTCCAGAACGAGAGAGATGGAAGTCGATTTCTACCTATGATCCGAGACCGAGGCAAAGCAAGAATCAAAAATTTGTATCTTGAAGAACACGACCCATGAAGGGTGGCTCGTCAATCATCACTTGGGTATCTCGATTCGGACCCAATCCAATCGCCGCCATATCGCGCAAAAGAAATCGCCGGCGAAACTAAATCCAGAATCAGATTGACGAGTGATTCAGGGTTCGTGATGGATCAAAGTCAATCTTGCAAGAGCCTCTTTGGTAGGAGGATGCAAGAAAAAAGATGAAACTTTTGCATCTGATGGGCTGCTCAACGCGCGTCCCAAATTTTGCTTTTTTTTTCATATTGCCTCCACAAAAGTCTATATGGTTTCCATCCCATTAATTAGAACATCTTTTCTGACAATTTCAATCTTTTAGCATTGCTTTTTGGTTTTGAATTAGCAGGTGTAACATGATTTGTCTATCATATGATCCTCTCCACTCTCTTTCAATTTTATTCAACTAAAGGGGACCTTCTATAAATCGTGAAATTAATTATATTTTAATAGTGCTCATCGAATTAAAATTTTTAATTAAAAAGTTATGACTCGATTTAAAGTAAATTTGAGCAAGCCCTTTCAAATCTAGTAACTCAATGATCATGTCCGTATTGCCTTCAGTTACAGAAAACTTTGAAATGTAGATTATACATGAATAATGTTAAGATACACATGTCAATTGTGTTAGAAAAGTTCCACGTCGAAAAATTAGTGTTCTGTTGAGCGGTTAATAGATCTTAGTTAGTTTATAATTCTTTGATTAAAACTTTTGAATGAAGGTAGGTCCAACTAGATACGTTGACAAGCTTTGACTTGGCTCTCTTTGGCGATCTTTCAATGTAAATTTTCAGTATCATCATTAATTTATGGTGATTAATATCGACTTCCATTAAAACTATAATATTAAGCTAATTTTCATTATCAATTGTGAATTATTTATTACAAAGCGATGGCAAATTTTTGTAGTGAATTTTCTTTTCTTACGAACTTTCTTTTTCTTTGTCGAATTTACCGTTGTCGACAAAGTTATACATCATCAGAGAGTGAATTGTAAGTACTGACATATCAGCAGAAATTAAGCGTCGCAGAAATAATTAAGCGTCGCAGAAATTCAAGTTCCTTTAAAAACTGACCAAAATGTGATTTTTTGGGTAGCAATGGCCACTGGTGCCACACTAAATACATTGAAACTGCATATGTTTCGGTTCATTCCAGAAGCCACACTCAACAATACTAAGTACGTAACTAGTGAAAACACACACACTCCTTGCAGATTATGATCAACCATTGTCGCAGGTTGTAGTAGAGAAGTTCTCAGGCATTGCCCCAGCTGAAACCAGAGAAGTTTGCGAGATTGCTGTATGGAGATGGTATGTAGCCATAGTCGAGCTCATCGTCATAGTTGTCATATGAGAAGTCAAATAAGGGCAGTGATCCTTCCTCCGCTCCGGCCTGGGGCTGGTAGGTCGGAGCGTCGTTGTAGTCCAATAAAATGTCATCCATTGGTTGCAACAGAGGGAGCGATTCCATGAACTCTTCCACTGACATCTGTGTTCAAAACAATGTTGACCACGTAAAACAACCCATCTTTTGAGCTTTGCAATTTGGTCACGGAATCAATCTTGATGTATGAAATGAAAGTAGCCCCACATACGTTGTTTATGTCATAATGCAGTCATTAGTATTTTCCCCATGGAAAACTCACGAGTCTCCTTGGCTTCGATATGCTATATAGATCAAGAGACTAACCCTACCCTAAATAAGTTCTACCAAATGAAATAGGGATAAGTGCATTGGAAGTCTAAAAATTTATCGTGAAATTGCAATTAAATCATAAAACTTCCCAAAAGTACAATTAAGTCTTAAAACTTGTTAGAAAGTACAGTTTTATCCTAAAACTTCCAAAAAAAAATGCAATAAAATTATAAAATTTAACAAATTGATGAAATCAAGTCCTTCCGTCGATTGCTAAACATCCTATAATGATCTTTAGCATGCGCCATTTTGATGCTTCTTCTACCTTCGGAATCTCTTCAGATGCTTTGCTTTTGGCAGTCACTAATGCACCGGAGCAACTTGTGTTATGGACTTCGTCGGGGGTGTTACAGCAACTTCTGTTGCCTTCATGACGCATAATATTGATACTTGTGCTGTTGACTTCATCACGCGTGTTGGGGCTGCTTCTGCCGCCTTCTTGAGGCATAACAGAGATACCTGAGTTGTTCTTCTGAGTCTTTGAATTTTCCTTGTTCTTCTGAGTCTTTGAATTTTCCTTACCCTTCTTATCAGGTTTTTTCTTCAACCGATAAAGAACGACGTCCCTCTAATATAGAAAGACAAAAGACGAGGTAACAATTTATTCAAGTCTAATCATCGATCTCTGAAAGCAGTTCGTGATATAATCCGAAAAGAAAAGCAAAACCGACCTCAAAGAATCAAATAGCATTCAAAATAACAAATTTAGTAACACTTCACATTCCACTCATAAGACTCCTACTGAAAGGAGACTCCTTGCACAGCTTAAGAGTGAATGGGGCTACTAATAGCTACAGCAGAGCGAAAAAAAGAGTTGGAGATTTTACTTGGTAAAATGGTCTTAGTTGAAAACCATTCAACAGAAGTTTAATAAGAGCTTATATCATTTCAGTGGAAAAAAGAGAAAGTCAGAGCAACTAACAGTAAGCTGCTCAGTCTCTACTCCAGAAAATTAAGTCAGAGAAGAAAATGAAATCAGAGAACCTCTTAAGTAAAAGCTCCTGCAATGGAGAACATTCATTTAGCAACCTGAATCATACATATGTATCCTTAAATGGTTCAATGTGCTTTGCGCTGAAGTTCAATGCGGTGCAAGTTCAATGCAAGTGGAAGGAAAAGCAAGAAGATCGAGTACCTGGTCATTGAGGACGTTGTCCATAAGATCAGCATGTAAGTGATACTCATGTAGTACCCATTTGGTGTGGGCATTTTTGGGACTTTGATGTTTTCTGAAAACCAAAAATTTCTTCAAACCTAATATGTTGTTTTTGTCATGGGTCTTGATTTCGTGAATTTGGCCGGTTGGCTTCCAAGAGCCATAATCATTTGTCCTTCTGGACCGTTTACTTTGAGGGTAATGATTTTGCAGATGGCTGAAGAAGAACCATTCATCACCATCTGATTGTGTCCTCGATAATTCTGCATATTTCAACCAGCAAAAAATCTTCAGACTACAGATGCAAACCAACAGACACAGAATCCCAAAAGGGAATAGCATGGACCAACCATGAACTTATCACATTTTTAAGGATGAACAGGACAGCGTTGAAGGTATCCTACCATTAATTTTGCTGGGTAAATCCCAGGGTGGCAATTGGTGGACATCTACCTCCGGAATTATCTGTTCAACTGCTTTGTTGCCGAGAGCCTTCAACTTCAAGTAATGATTGACAAGTTCTTCATCTGTTGGTCTGAATCGAAATCCCACCGGGGATCGACTAATGAAATTTCTACACTCTCCATCTCAAAAACAAAAACGGACAAAAGTTCTAACTAGAGGGAAGAGAAGGAAATTTGAAGACAGCAATACTAACTTGCTTCAGAGTGCTTCATCCGGATTTCTATCCAACGCTTATTTATAGGCTAAGAGCTAAAATCCCTGCTTTCCACTGGGTCTTGGCTTGGCTAGCAAGTTGTTTCTGTTTGGTGGATCCCACATCTTAATCTCAGTCCTGTGACTCTGCATATCAACGGATAGCTGCTTTTTTTCCTCTGTCATACCAATGGATATGTCTATAGAATGCCGTGCAAAATGACACAAGACAGTAATCCATGATAATAAACTTCTCAATATCGTGTATTCTGTGCAATAACTAGCGTTAGTAACTTTAATTATTGAGGTAAATCAGTCATGGTTGGAGGACTATAGGAAGACCTCATACACATACAGGTGAACTCTGAATAATCTATCTAAGACACTTCTATTTTTCAATTTTCCAAGCAATGTGTTCAATAATTCAAAGCAATCTCCTTGTGAGATTCTTCGTGGTTGCGTATGTCCCCTCAAAATCGACAAGGACTGAGGTGGTAAAGGGCAGGGGGAAAAGAAAATTTAGTTTTTCCCACTTGGTTTGCTCAAATTAACAATAAAATGTCCATGGCTTAGCGAAAATACAAACAAATGAAAAGTCCATCCAGAACAGCATTTGCATACAAAAACAAAAAGGAAACTTTTAGTAAAGACATAAGGGATTCCGCTAACATGGTAAAGAAAGCAGAAAAAAACTGTGCTCGCTAAAAACTTCAGACTTGCTCTCCAAAGTTTACAAATTTTGAAAGTTTACTTCTTCTTTCCGATCATACCATCACAGTAACCAGTCAAAAGTCATTCCTCAAGTCCATGCTTAAAAGCAGGTCTTCAGCTGCTCATGCATTACTTCCTGTCAAACTTCCACTTACAATAATATTTATCTATAGGAGTTCTAGTAAATTTTTAGCAGGACTGAATAGTCAAAGTGCCCGTTATCCATGCTTCGTTCTAGAGCTTCACCTTAGCTTCAGGATTAAGATATATATGAACCTTTATGCAGCGCTCCCTACAAATCAACACATAAGCACCATTAAACCAATCAGCATCGTTCAAAGCTTCCGACGGTTTTGACGTTTAAGAAAGTCTTGCTATGTATTTTCATGCTAACCATTCCCCAATAGCCTCTTCCGACGTAAAATGCAGGAGGCGGCATTGCGCACTTGGGGAAGTAATTCCCTCATTTTCTCCAAGAATTCTGCACTCGGGGGAAAAAAACATTAAACTAGAGCTAAAAATATAAAGTCTCGCGCCCGTCGCGATTGTTCCCTACTCTTGAAAGTTGCGTCTTTTTCCATTGAACGATGGTGGGGACCCGCGCATTGACTCAGTGACTGCTTTCTTCCTTTTTTCTAAACTGAGTTGTTTTGCTTCTTGAGAGTGGTAAAACCACACTGTTCTGTGTTGACGGGACCCCTCATCCCATGTTTGATATATTTTAGCTTACTCTATGAAGTTGCTGCTGAAGCCCCATCGCATGCGGAGAACATCCGCTGACAAAAAGAAAAAAAGGTCTATGTAGTTGCTGGCACACTCTCGCTGGGGGGGCTCCGTATCGTGGCTGTCGGATTGCTATAA
>JAGVVM010003060.1:0-17685 GCA_019149425.1 Psidium friedrichsthalianum
CCGACTACGAAACTCACGCAATCAAGAAACAAGAACGCAATGCTCTGATACCAATGATGGGAACCATCCCATAAACATAAACAGCGGAATTACACGGAAATAACGAGCCCAAGATCTTACTTGAATCACTGATCGAAGAAGTATATCACGTAGAACGAACATACCTCGATTTCCACAGATTAAGAGTTACCGTGCAGTTCTCGAGAGATCCTTCGTCCGTTTAAACGATCGAGAGAAGAGGGGAGAAGTTGTCATCGTTCTTTCTTGAACATGACCACAGATGTGAACTTTTTCACGTTCTTAAAAGAAGTAACTGCCTTGGCAGTATCTAAAGGGAAAGGGTTGGATAGCATACATGGGCGGACCATGGTATCCCTCATGCACCCATTAATCCAACAACTGTTATTGAGAATCCCCAGTGAATAACTTGTGCCTTGTTAGTGATGTATAGCATAAATAAATTTCTGCAACGCTTGATGGTGCTTTCCTTTTTCTCCTTTGGTGAATGTAGTTTCTCTCCCTTTTGAGATAGAGAATATCTGATTGGCTATCGCGATAATTGATGATTATTGTTTCCTACAAGCGATATGTGTTTGCCCACTGATTAGACGAGAATACTCTTCGATCTCACTTCGGTGAGAAAATATTGTATAGGTTGGGCCCCTCCTCGATCGAGCATGGCTCTACGACCACTTCTCTCTCTCTCTCCAAATTATACGGCACTCTCTCTCCTCTCTCTTATGCATCCTTAGGAAAAAAAACGAAGCCACTCTCTTGTTTTTTGCAAGTTACTTTCCTCTCTTCGCTCCCACCAGCCTCACTGTCGCATCTCGAGTGCCTTCGCCTCCATTGTCTCTAGGGTGTCAAAATTGAAATGAATTGAACAGAAATTTCGCATTTTTAGGGTGCATTATTTCACGAAAAATGAGCGATTTGAAAAATATTTCCAAAAAATAATCACTTATAACGCTTAGAAAAAATAAATAAATAGTAAATTTTATTATCGTCTACAAAAATGTGGGCGTAGAATGTTATCATGATGAAAAAAATTTCCATTGACTAATTTTTCTAAACAATACAGGCATTATTTTTTTAAAAATATTTTTTAAATCGCTCATTCTTCGATAAACAAATGCAGTCTTCGTTCAGTTCGATTTTCTGATTGATTAATAGTCAAAGAATTTGAATAGTATAACATATCAGTTCGATCATAATCAGTTCGATTCGAATAACAAATTTCAATTTGCCTTTCTTCCCTTTGCGAGTGCTCTCTCTTCTCTCTAACTATTCACCACTCTGCTCTCTCTCTCTCCCCCTCCCCCCCTTTTCGGCCCTGTTTGATTTAGCATTTGAAATGAGTTTTGAGACTCTAAAGTATCTTGGCCAAATGCAAATGGTGTTTGGCCAAAGCAATTGCAATTCAAATGCTCTCCATTTTTGGAATGCAACTACAATTTTTTTTTTAGTCTTCTATTTTCCTATTTTCCTATTTTATTTTTTCTTTTAAGAAAGTAATTAAAAAACAAAATAATTTAAAATAAAAAAAATATTTTTTTTGAAAAATTAAAATTTTAAAAATTTATTAATGTTATTAAAAAAATCTAACTAACGAAGTAACATAATTAAAAATAAAAAATAAAAAATAATTAAAGAAAGTAATTAAAAAAATAAAAAAATCTAAAAAAAAATAAAAATAATTAAAAATTGAAATGATAAAATAAATTAGAAAAATTAGAAAAATAAAATAAAAAATCGAATAATAAAAAATAAAATATAATTAAAGAAAGTAATTAAAATAAAATATTAAAAAGTAAAAGTTTTTTTTCAAAAAATAAAAAATTATTAGAATAAAAATAATAATTAAAAAATCAAAATCATTTACAAAATGTATTTTTTACCAAAGCATTTACGTCAAAGTTTTATCTAAATGCACTTTTTAATTACAGTTTACTAAACAGTATTTGCATTTCACCAAATCCCTTTAAGCTCAAAGTATTTGCATTTTTCCAAAGTCCATTGACCAAATGCTAACTAAATAGGCCCTTAATCTTCATGCTCTCTCTCATCAAAGCTAAGGACGGCTTCTCTCCTCTTCTTCTCTCTTTTATTATTCTTCTTTGTACGGCTTCTTTCTCTCCCTTTTCATCTCCGGTCTCTCTCATCTTCTACACAATCCTTTCTTGTTTTGGTCGCATCTCGTGACAGAACAAAACTCCACACTTTCAATTCGTGAATATTCTGTTGAGTGGTGGAGAGAGACCAGCTTCAGCCATGGATAAGTTCCGACCAAATCCAGTCCCTTGGTGGCAGATTTGGAAGTGAGGCTCCGGGTGAAGGAGATGGCCAAGCTGGAGAGATGCGACGTCGGCAACATCGGTGGCAATGGCAGAATGAAGCGTGGAGGTTGGGCTCGTGTGGCTCACAAAGGAAAGGCTCGCTTTCCTCTTAACATCGTTAACATTCTTCGTTGGAGAAATGGAACCAACGTACATATAACAAAGCAGTGGAGATCTCAAACAAAAGAGAAGGAAAAAAAAGAAATAAATAAAAAAAAAATCAGAAAATCGAATGAAAATAATTAGCTCGATTCAGCTCAAGATGAGTTTGGTTCAATTCAAATATATAAAACCGAACTTCTAGCAAAAAAAAAAAAGTATATAAAATTGAACTGAACTGAACTGAACTATTGAGACCCATAGTTATCGCCTCCAAGAGCCACTCCCTCTTTGTCACTCCCAAGAGCCCCCTGTTGATGGCCTCGAGCTTAGATCCGATGCCCCCACCACGTCACCTCCAAGAGCCACTCCCTCTCTTTGTTGCTCCCAAGAGCCTCTGCCAATGGCCTTCTCGAGCTTAGACCGATGCCTCTTGCCACATCACCTCTAGAGCCACTCCTCTCCCCCCCCCCCTCTTCTCCTCTCTCTCTCTCTCTCTCTCTCTCTCTCTCTCTCTCTCTCTCTCTCTCTCTCTCTCGCCCCTGCCAGTAGCCTACCGAGCTCAGATCCGTCGCCTCCACCACGTCGTCTCTGTCTCCAGTGCAAACCGAAAATGGGAATTTTTAGAAATTAATTTGAAATAAGAGTTGAGTCTTTCTTAAAAATTATATCTTCATATTTTGGAATGACTTGGAGAAGGGTTTTTCGTAAGAAAAAAGAATAGAATGAGGAAACGAAAGTGGGTGAGGTCACAATTTTTATTGCTATCTAAGAATTATTTGAAGCGATAGTTCATGCCCTTAGACTTAGAGGTGTTGGCTGGGTTCGTATGTATGCATAACAGCCACAAAATTAACGGTGAAATATCTAATTCTGTTGCTGGTAAATTCATTATTCAAATCACATGCATCGCCCAAGTTGCGTGTGCCATGGAATGTGTGAACGGAACCTTCACTAGTACATGTCGATGTGTGTAATCTATGCATACCCATGAATAAAGGATTTCAATTCCCTATGTTATGATCTTCTTAAAGAAAAAAAAAAATAGGGGTGCGTTTATTTAAATAATTTCAAACATATATTCCGAATATGATCACTCGTATTACTTACAAGGATTAATTAATAAAAAATCATCATTTAAACATATTTAGCCATAAATTGTTATGACTAAGAAAAAATTTTGGTTGACTGATTACTTCAAGCTACACAAATGGTTATTAATTTTAATTATTTTTCGACTCATTTATTTTTGGTGAAATATCTGGAGTAAAATCACAAAATTGGATCTAGGAAAAATTCCAAATAAAGGCCTTAAAGTGCTCTTATCTTCTTAAACAAGGGGCTTGAAGTGGACTTTATTTTAAATAAGGGCATGAAGTGTCTTTTTTGTTTCATAAAAGGGCTTGACTTTCTCTTTTTTATTTTCTTTTTCTTTTCTTTTTTCTCATTTCTAATTTTTTTCCTTTGTTTTGCCCAAACTCTCGCCAGTTTTACCCTCTCCTGGGCACGGTTCATCATCTCTTTCACAGAGACAACCCAAAGTACTCTGTAAAATTCTTACAAGCGAAGGGAAAATTTCGACCAAAAAAAGAAGGGAAAATTTCAACCCCTCTCATGGCTCCCTAGTTGAACCTCGGTGGCAATCGCACCACTGCTCCAAATCGGTTCATCTCCAGGCTCACCAAGGTCACATGACCCTAGCATTGCCACAAATGGGGTCTGGCGACCTCTTGCACTCACGGTGACGACCCAACGTGAGACTTGACGCTTGTCGTCCTCATCGCTGACGGTGGTGACTATCGATTTCCTTCTAGTGTTCTTGACTAAATGTGGCCCCTCGGGATTGTTGAGTGCTTCCATGAAGAACTCAGCAACAAAACCATTGAAATTGTCTCTCTTGGCCTTGCCTTTGGGCAAGGCAAGGCCACTCTTAATGGCTGCAAGGGATGCCTCGCCACAGCTGGTAAGGGCCAAGGCGAGGGTCATTGACCTCAAACAAAAGAGAAAAAAATAATATAAAAATGAGAAATAAAGAAAAAAGAAATTAGAAAAGGAAATGATGAAAATACTCTTGTCAGTCCTTCTTTGAAATAAAGATGATAGTTTAGGTCTTTATTTAAAACGATATCTATTTTAAATTTTTATTTAAGGAAATGAAAGCATTTTGTGGGCTTTTTTTGAAATTTTCCAATAGATCGATGACCTCGGCTCTCTCTCCTCTGCTCTGGGTTGGGCTGGACCGAACCAAATAATCTTTTGTTTCTCTTATGTTTAAGGCTCGTTCGTCAGGAATCAAAACGTCGTCGCTGGGGGCATCATCTTCTGTCTCGGCTGTCAGTTCCCCGAGTTGAGAGAGGGCGAGAGAGACTGACGAGAAGCTCTTCGATATCGCTTCGCTTCGCCATGGTGATCTCTCTCTCTCTCTCTCTCTCTCTCTCTCCTCTGATGACTGCTGAGTCATTGAGCTTCAGTGAACCTCTCACATTCCTTCTTCAGGATTATTTGAAGACGGCGATTCCTTCGCAGCTCACCTCGGAGAGATGCTCCAATCTCGTCGTCATCAACCCTGGTACTCCCACCTCTCTCTTGAATCGAATAGTAAGCGCCTCGCTCGACCCTATAGCTTGAAAGCGCTCGTTCCTTGCTTTTTTAGGTTCTGCGGACATCACAGTTGGCCTCGCTCACCAGGGCGCGCCTTTCACCGCCCCTCATTGCATCGCTCGGTACACCAGCCAGGTGCCCAAGCTAAACGTGCAGGATCAGGTCCGACGGTGTTCATGTCCTCCTTTTCTTCTCGTTTGGTTTTCGCGCGTGTTTGGTTTTGGCACTGTGGAATTGCTGGTTTGTTGTCGTTTCGGCGTTTTTAGATGCTCAATTCTCAAGTTACGACGGCGCAACACACGGAGTTTCTACTTAATCTTCAAGATGATATGGCAGATTTAGAGGCGGCCTTTTGTATGAACTTCACTGTTTTCATGATCCAATGATCTTTTTATTCTGTCACTTGAGTTGGTTACTCGAAGGTTCAATATTTTAAGGCAATTCTCTCAACTTGTTCTGTGTTTTCTCCATACGGTACTCAAAGCACATTGTCCTCTGAGGAAGTTTGTTTCTTTGATGATTAGTAAAGGACTTGAAAGATTTTGATGCCGTTTTCTTGATGACTTAGAAATTTCTCCTCTCGTTCTATATAAATCTATAGTGCATTGTTATCCAAGAGGAGACTGCAGAGTCATTGGATCCCTTGGATTTAGAACATTTTCGAACATTTAAGTACTGTCTATGTATGTAAGGACATGTATATGATTGCCCTTTGCTGCCTTTTTTGTGTATTGTTTTGCATTCTTCAGTTTCTAATTTCTTCATGATATTTGTTATTGGAGTTCGTCCGTGATTGTGTCAGGCAACCCATTTCCTTGTCAATTTGTTTTCGCAGTGAAAGAAAAACTGACTTACCAGTTATACAAATGGGACGTGTTGACGCTTATAATCTACAGAATGTTAGGAAAGATTCAGTCTTTTCTTGGACGGATGTGTATGAGAAGCAAAGTTCGACTCTGGTAACAGGTCTATATCTAACTATGTTTTCTATTAGTTGGCTAATGGTTTTTCTGGGTTAATTGACTTCACCATGGCTCAGACCTTTTACCTTTACCTTTCTCTTCTTACTTCTGTTATCTGCTTCTACTTATTGATATGTCATAGACTCAGAAACCGTGCTGTCAGATCATGGACGGCTTTGTCTATGCAAAGTAAAATGGCAACATAGTACTTATCTTCCCTTGTCTAAGATTTGTTGTAATATAGGCTTCTGCTGATTGAATAGTCATAATAACATAAGATTTTTTAGCTTTCGTCTGGGCTGGAGCATGTTTCCAATCTGCTAGATGCCTAGGATAACGACACTCTTACCACGAAACAGTGATCGTCTCTATGTCATTTAGGTAGAGAAATTATGAGGTAGATATATACTAAAAATTCTGTATGATTGTTTTGTCTCTAAGTTGGAGTATCAGGGGTGTTAAGAAACATACCGTGAAATGGAAGCTGTCATTCAAAATGTAGATAGCTAGCAGGATGGTGCACTCTGTCAATATTTGGAACTTCTGACCGTCAACCTTCAATCATGTCTGAAGCTGATTTTAACGCAAATGCTTGTTCTGGTTATTTCTCCAATGAGCATACAATATAGTTCTGACTCCTGTACAAAGGCGGCTGTAGCTGCTAATGTTTTTGAGCAGAAGCATCCTGCTTCAATGGTCCTAACCTGTAGTCAGTCTACGAAAATTGTTCTGTTGGTTGTATTGGTGCCTTGGTTTGTCTAAGGATTTATGGAGTTGATAAGGTAATGGGTTGTTTTTCATTATTGTCTTGTTTGTTCAAGGATATGTGGAGTTGGCTTTCAGCTAGAGCAAAGGTCTTGGCATTTCGTAAATAGTGAAGCTTGCTAAATGAGCGTGAAAATTGGAAGCATTCTTTTGTTTTTTCCCCTGCAACTATGTGTCACCTGTGTTTTTTTTTGCCAAGCTATATGCATTGTCAAGGTTGTTTTTCATACACCAGTTGCGTAATGCAATATGATTATTTTTCATGCTAATATTGAATCTGCAGAAAGTCTTCAGTTTGTGCTTTTGTATATGACTTGCACCTTTGCTTTGCAGATAGCTCAGAGGATAAAGACTTGCCTAGTATTTCGTTGGACCAACATGAGGGAGTGGATATGGACTTAGGAGAACGTAAATACAGAAGGTTCATTTGTGGCGAGGAAGCTCTGAAAATATCACCCACAGAGCCTTACTGCTTCTGCCGTCCTATCCGTAAAGGTCATTTTAACATTTCACAAGACTATCCTGTGCAGCATGAGATGCCCTAAATATTATGCGTTGAAAGAAGTTGCTGTCTGATTATTACAGAGTTCCACTCTGTCACTCCTAGGAGGTACACATTAAGTACATTGCTTAGTTAGATTCATTGGTATCTGTAGCCCCATCAGGAATCAGCTCTAACCATCCAGCAAAACACCTGTAATATAAAGTATTGCATGCATTTGCTACGTGATATGATAGTTATATGGATATGGTGAAGTAGAAAAAGAATGATATGGTAAGATGTTGCGCATCCCTATAATTTTGCTTCACAGGTGTGTGAGGATTTGCATACTATCTGGGACTGAATATTGGTGGAGAAATTGCATATGGCCCAATCTGAAAGGAATATGTATTCTGCCATTCTGGTGGTGCCAGAGACATTTGACAATCACGGTACTTGTTTGCTTTGCTTTCATTATGTTCATTTGCTTATATCCACGAAGATTTTACTATTGGTTTTTCTGCTTATGCATTTCATATGATCTCTGTGTTGTAAGTGGATGCATGAACATATGGTTGAGTATAAATAGAGAATTGGTATTATGGTTTCTTCCCATGCTTCTTTTTCATTTTTTCTCGTGGTTCATTGGCTGATTTTACTTTGGTTTATCTTTACGAATGGATTTCTTTTTTCTATGATTGAGAAGTAGTATACCATTGCTGTAGCTGAAGACTCCAAAAAAGGACCTTTAAGATCTTCAATTAATGTAACGATTTTTAGGTTGACAACGGGAAACTTAAATTTGCTGGGATTAATGCTTTTTTTGCGGATTTTGTTGCATCTTGTTGCGCAATTGTTTGCCTTTTCTTAAGCTCCAACACATGGAGCAGTAGTAAATTATAATGGCCTTTTTGCTTCAGGAGTTTATACCAGGCGCAGTTTATGTGTGTCTGAAATAGAACTTTTGATATAAGGTTGAGTGTATGTTTGATCTTATATCAACTTCTTCCCATCTTTTTTTTTTTTCAAGCACTCTATGATTCTTCAGATGGTGGTGTGTCAGATTCATATTGCAATATAGATTTCTCTGAGAAAGCATAAGATAGACTAACTGTAAAAGAGTTATGGAGGATTGCCACCCCTGTTAAAATGATTCTCAATAAAAGACCTCTTCAAAACTCAATGAATAAGTTTTGAAGTAAATGCCTCATTTGCCTCTCCTATAAGCTACTAACATATCTCTCTTTAAATTGGCAATAATACTGCTGCAGGAATTGAATGGAATCCTTCAGTCTCTTCTTCTCCTTGCTCTAGCTAACATGCATTCTTATCCATGCCCAGAGCTCATTCTTGACCGTGGCTGTTTGGATCCAATGCAGACTGTAAGATCTTATTTGAAACTTAAGAAATGATCCAAATCTTAAGTAGGACCTGAATTAGTTAGGATCTTTACATGGTCCTGATCGTAAGCTAAAAGTCATACGATCGACACAATCCTACTTATCCCACCCATCCAATCTTGACATACTTCAACCTGGAAATATGTATATCCTAATATCTTTTTGATAGAATTATAGATTATTCTCGTGGAAGAAGTATATAAACTGTAAATTCACACATTTGGAGGATTATCGTCACACAATGTTTATAATTATTAAATTCACACGACTATTCAAGATTTTTGTATTGTTGGTGTAATTTTAGGATCTTACAATCCACAACCTGATATTATGATTCGATCCCTTAGACACCTTCATCGTTCATAATTAGGATTCTGACCCTAACGACCTTGTTCTTACTATAGAAACTCAGCCAAAAAAAGCACCAACAGTGTTAAAGCAGTGTTACAGAAATGTCAGGCATTTGGGGGGTGTCTTAGTAGGTGATTAAACCATCTCCAGGGCATCTTTACAAAGAAAACACCTAAACCAGAACTAAAGCCATTCTGCATGTTACTGATTGTCAAAATGCTATTCAAGACTGCCTTCTTGTTTATGGAAAGAAAGCTACTTTTGGAAGAACTTCCTTTACTAGATCCGCCTTCATGGGAAATCAGCCTTCTCACTCAAATTTGTCTCAAATGACGTAGTGTATGGTTTGATCGAAAATACCTGCTAATAGACCAAGACCAAATGATCCTTATCTCATTGCAATTCACACCCTCAAGATTGTAACGAATAATGAAGAAATACCACAATGTCTCAATTCCCAATCTTAAGTGTTCCAAACAATATTCAATTTACATCAGGTGCTGTAGTAACCAGTATACAAAAATCTCAAAATTGTGCTGGCTTGCTACAAGCCTTAAAAGAATCAGGCAATAACTGTTTATGAGTGATTTACACTTGAACCACCGTGCCAGAAGGAGATAGAGTACTTTATACTCAATAGATTATGATGGATGAGCTATCCTTCTCTGATCAACTTCCAGCCTATAAGTGCTCCTGCTCCCTTCAATCATCCATGCTATGCAAGGATTTCTGTTGTCGTAGATCATTAGGGTTGAGAATGTGGTTTAGCTTAAGTAGTTAAAGAGTTCTGCGTTATCCCATTTATTGGGGTGAAATTCTGTAAGCTTCGGCATGTTGCTGATGGAAGAGGTATTTACCTAGATTCTTCAGTGGATTCTTTGTCCTTAGTTATATGCCTTTTCAACCAGCTTGCGTTGTTTTCTTGTAAGTTTAGCTTTTTGTGTTGAATACATGTATCCAGAATCTAGAGAATGGGTTCTTGGTTGTTTTTCTTTTTTCTTTGCCAAGCAGATTCCAAATTGAATTTTCTGATTTCTCTGGTTTCAAGTAGAAATTAAGGAAGTGCTTTCTCTATAGTGTTGCGGGACTTGCAATTTAGCTCAGCTGTGGTACACCAGGTTGGGAACCTTTCTGCCTTCCGATGACTTGCAGAAATTTATTCCCATTTATAGCTGTGAAAGATATTGTGTGATAAAATAGTTAAATCATAAAAACAGTAGGTGATCTTAGCGTGTTTTACTGTTCCGATGACAGTAATTCCCCATTATCATGAAATTGTTATAATTTTTATCGACGTGCATGTTTTCTAACTGCGTTACCAGATTATTTACAGCTGGTTTACTTTGCATGGCAATAACTTTTTCCAAACGTATGCTTTTTTCTCGTCTCTGCTCTTTATGCTCCAAATTGTGTATTGAGTCTCATGATGTGATCAGCGTTCCTGGACAAATATTTAGATGGCTATACATTCCTGCTGTTTTCTCCACTGGTAGACTATAGATATTATATTGACCTGAACTGATTTCTCAGGAAGGTCTTGCTGCAGCTTTTGGGAACGGTTTGTCAACTGCATGCATTGTAAATGTTGGAGCTCAGGTGACATCAGTCATATGCATTGAGGTACTTGTGGTTCTTTTACTTTTTACCTCCATTGGAGTACAAGTCTTGCTTTTGGTAATACAGATCAAATTCACCAGTAATTTCGACATAGGTTGACCTTAGATATAACATCCTTTCATAAATCAAAGGAAAAGAAAAATGGGCCATCCTCGTTTGTGTTTGTGCGTGGCCCGTGCCCACAGCAATTATTTGTGAAATGCAGATTGCCCAGTAATTATGATGAAAGACAGTGCAGTTTCCACTTTCAACATCATTCTTGACTTGTTATCACCAATACCAGAAGTGAGATTGTTGCTCCTGCCTCCATGCTTATTGTTCATCATTGCTAGAAATTTCTTGTTCCACCATCTCTCATTTGTTAATGATAGTGTCACCTCCAAATTAATGGATGAAAACTGAATCACAATGATTGTGATTCAGTTTTCATCCATTAATTTGGAGGTGACACTATCATTAACAAAATGAGAGATGGTGGAACAAGAAATTTCTAGCAATGATGAACAATAAGCATGGAGGCAGGAGCAACAATCTCACTTCTGGTATTGGTGATAACAAGTCAAGAATGATGTTGAAAGTGGAAACTGCACTGTCTTTCATCATAATTACTGGGCAATCTGCATTTCACAAATAATTGCTGTGGGCACGGGCCACGCACAAACACAAACGAGGATGGCCCATTTTTCTTTTCCTTTGATTTATGAAAGGATGTTATATCTAAGGTCAACCTATGTCGAAATTACTGGTGAATTTGATCTGTATTACCAAAAGCAAGACTTGTACTCCAATGGAGGTAAAAAGTAAAAGAACCACAAGTACCTCAATGCATATGACTGATGTCACCTGAGCTCCAACATTTACAATGCATGCAGTTGACAAACCGTTCCCAAAAGCTGCAGCAAGACCTTCCTGAGAAATCAGTTCAGGTCAATATAATATCTATAGTCTACCAGTGGAGAAAACAGCAGGAATGTATAGCCATCTAAATATTTGTCCAGGAACGCTGATCACATCATGAGACTCAATACACAATTTGGAGCATAAAGAGCAGAGACGAGAAAAAAGCATACGTTTGGAAAAAGTTATTGCCATGCAAAGTAAACCAGCTGTAAATAATCTGGTAACGCAGTTAGAAAACATGCACGTCGATAAAAATTATAACAATTTCATGATAATGGGGAATTACTGTCATCGGAACAGTAAAACACGCTAAGATCACCTACTGTTTTATGATTTAACTATTTTATCACACAATATCTTTCACAGCTATAAATGGGAATAAATTTCTGCAAGTCATCGGAAGGCAGAAAGGTTCCCAACCTGGTGTACCACAGCTGAGCTAAATTGCAAGTCCCGCAACACTATAGAGAAAGCACTTCCTTAATTTCTACTTGAAACCAGAGAAATCAGAAAATTCAATTTGGAATCTGCTTGGCAAAGAAAAAAAGAAAAACAACCAAGAACCCATTCTCTAGATTCTGGATACATGTATTCAACACAAAAAGCTAAACTTACAAGAAAACAACGCAAGCTGGTTGAAAAGGCATATAACTAAGGACAAAGAATCCACTGAAGAATCTAGGTAAATACCTCTTCCATCAGCAACATGCCGAAGCTTACAGAATTTCACCCCAATAAATGGGATAACGCAGAACTCTTTAACTACTTAAGCTAAACCACATTCTCAACCCTAATGATCTACGACAACAGAAATCCTTGCATAGCATGGATGATTGAAGGGAGCAGGAGCACTTATAGGCTGGAAGTTGATCAGAGAAGGATAGCTCATCCATCATAATCTATTGAGTATAAAGTACTCTATCTCCTTCTGGCACGGTGGTTCAAGTGTAAAATCACTCATAAAACAGTTATTGCCTGATTCTTTTAAGGCTTGTAGCAAGCCAGCACAATTTTGAGATTTTTGTATACTGGTTACTACAGCACCTGATGTAAATTGAATATTGTTTGGAACACTTAAGATTGGGAATTGAGACATTGTGGTATTTCTTCATTATTCGTTACAATCTTGAGGGTGTGAATTGCAATGAGATAAGGATCATTTGGTCTTGGTCTATTAGCAGGTATTTTCGATCAAACCATACACTACGTCATTTGAGACAAATTTGAGTGAGAAGGCTGATTTCCCATGAAGGCGGATCTAGTAAAGGAAGTTCTTCCAAAAGTAGCTTTCTTTCCATAAACAAGAAGGCAGTCTTGAATAGCATTTTGACAATCAGTAACATGCAGAATGGCTTTAGTTCTGGTTTAGGTGTTTCTTTGTAAAGATGCCCTGGAGATGGTTTAATCACCTACTAAGACACCCCCCAAATGCCTGACATTTCTGTAACACTGCTTTAACACTGTTGGTGCTTTTTTGGCTGAGTTTCTATAGTAAGAACAAGGTCGTTAGGGTCAGAATCCTAATTATGAACGATGAAGGTGTCTAAGGGATCGAATCATAATATCAGGTTGTGGATTGTAAGATCCTAAAATTACACCAACAATACAAAAATCTTGAATAGTCGCGTGAATTTAATAATTATAAACATTGTGTGACGATAATCCTCCAAATGGTGTGAATTTACAGTTTATATACTTCTTCCACGAGAATAATCTATAATTCTATCAAAAAGATATTAGGATATACATATTTCCAGGTTGAAGTATGTCAAGATTGGATGGGTGGGATAAGTAGGATTGTGTCGATCGTATGACTTTTAGCTTACGATCAGGACCATGTAAAGATCCTAACTAATTCAGGTCCTACTTAAGATTTGGATCATTTCTTAAGTTTCAAATAAGATCTTACAGTCTGCATTGGATCCAAACAGCCACGGTCAAGAATGAGCTCTGGGCATGGATAAGAATGCATGTTAGCTAGAGCAAGGAGAAGAAGAGACTGAAGGATTCCATTCGATTCCTGCAGCAGTATTATTGCCGATTTAAAGAGAGATATGTCAGTAGCTAATAGGAGAGGCAAATGAGGCATTTACTTCAAAACTTAGTCATTGACTTTTGAAGAGGTCTTTTATTGAGAATCATTTTAACAGGGGTGGCAATCCTCCATAACTCTTTTACAGTTAGTCTATCTTATGCTTTCTCAGAGAAATCTATATTGCAATATGAATCTGACACACCACCATCTGAAGAATCATATAGTGCTTGAAAAAAAAAAAAAGGTGGGAAGAAGTGATATAAGATCAAACATACAGCTCAACCTTATATCAAAAGTTCTATTTCAGACACACATAAACTGCGCCTGGTATAAACTCCTGAAGCAAAAAGGCCATTATAATTTACTACTGCTTCATGTGTTGGAGCCTAAGAAAAGGCAAACAATTGCGCAACAAGATGCAACAAAATCCGTGAAAAAAGCATTAATCCCAGCAAATTTAAGTTTCCCGTTGTCAACCTAAAAATCGTTGCATTAATTGAAGATCTTAAAGGTCCTTTTTTGGAGTTATCTTCAGCTACAGCAATGGTATACTACTTCTCAATCATAGAAAAAAGAAACCCGTTCATAAAGATAAACCAAAGTAAAATCAGCCAATGAACAGGAGGAAAAAATGAAAAGAAGCATGGGAAGAAACCATAATACCAATTCTCTATTTAAACTCAACCATACGTTCATGCATCCACTTAAAACACAGAGATCATATGAAATGCATAAGCAGAAAAACCAATAGTAAAATCTTCGTGGATATAAGCAAATGAACATAATGAAAGCAAAGCAAATAAGTACCGCGATTGTCAAATGTCTCTGGCACCACAAGAATGGCAGAATACATATTCCTTTCAGATTGGGCTATATGCAATTTCTCCACCAATATTCAGTCCCAGATAGTATGCAAATCCTCACACACCTGTGAAGCAAAATTATAGGGATGCGCAACATCTTACCATATCATTCTCTTTCTACTTCACCATATCCATATAACTATCGTATCACGTAGCAAATGCATGCAATACTTTATATTACAGGTGTTTTGCTGGATGGTTAGAGCTGATTCCTGATGGGGCTCCAGATACCAATGAATCTGACTAAGCAATGTACTTAATGTGTACCTCCTAGGAGTGACAAAGTGGAACTCAGTAATAATCAGACAGCAACTTCTTTCAACGCATAATATTTAGGGTATCCCACCTGCTGCACAGGATAGTCTTGTGAAATGTTAAAATGACCTTTACGGATAAGACAGCAGAAGCAGTAAGGCTCTGTGGGTGATATTTTCAGAGCTTCCTCGCCACAAATGAACCTTCTGTATTTACGTTCACCTAAGTCCATATCCACTCCCTCATGTTGGTCCAACGAAATACTAGGCAAGTCTTTATCCTCCGAGCTATCTGCAAAGCAAAGGTGCAAGTCATATACAAAGGCACAAACTAAAGACTTTATGCAGATTCAATATTAGCGTGAAAAATAATCATATCGCATTACGCAACTCGTGTATGAAAAACAACCTTGACAATGCATATAGCTTGGCAACAATAAACACAGGTGACACATAGTTGCAGGGGAAAAAAAAAAGAATGCTTCCAATTTTCACGCTTATTTAGCAAGCTTCACTATTTACAAAATGCCAAGACCTTTGCTCTAGCTGAAAGCCTACTCCACATATCCTTGCACAAACAAGACAATAATGAAAAACAAACCATTACCTTATCAGCTCCATAAATCCTTAGACAAACCAAGGCACCAATACAACCAACAGAACAATTTTAGTAGACTGACTACAGGCTAGGACCATTGAAGCAGGATGCTTCTGCTCAAAAACATTAGCAGCTACAGCCGCTTTTGTACAGGAGTCAGAACTATATAGTATGCTCATTGGATAAATAATCAGAACGAGCATTTGCGTTAAAATCAGCTTCAGACATGATTGAAGGTTGACGGTCAGAAGTTCCAAATATTGATTGAGCGCGCCATCCTGCAAGCTATCTACCTTTTGGATGACAGCTTCCATTTCACGGTATGTTTCTTAACACCCCTGATACTCCAACTTAGAGACAAAACAATCATAAAATAATTTTTTTTTAGTATATATCTACCTCATAATTTCTCTACATAGTTCCAAAATGACATAGAGACAATCACTGTTTCGTGGTAAGAGTGTCGTTATCCTAGGCATCTAGTAGATTGGAAACATGCTCCAGCCCAGACAAAAGCTAAAAAATCTTATCTTATTACGACTATTCAATCAACAGAAGCCTCTACTACATCAAATCTTAGACAAGGGAAGATAAGTACTATGTTGCCATTTTACGTTGCATAGACAAAGCTGTCCATGATCTGACGGCACGGTTTCTGAGTCGATGACATATCAATAAGTAGAAACAGAAGTAAGAATAGAAAGGTAAAAGGTCTGAGCCATTGTGAAGTCAATTAACTCAGAAAAACCATTAGCCAACTAATAGAAAAAATAGTCATATATAGACCTGTTACCAGAGTCGAACAATGCTTCTCATACACATCTGTCCAAGAAAAGACTGAATCTTTCCTAACATTCTGTAGATTATAAGAATCAACAGGTCCCATTTGTATAACTGGTAAGTCAGTTTTGCTTTTACTGCGAAAACAAATTGACAAGGAAATGGGTTGCCTGACACAATCACGGACGAACTCCAATAACAAATATCATGAAGAAATTAGAAACTGAAGAATGCAAAACAATACACAAAAAGGGAAGCAAAGGGCAATCATATACATGTCCTTACATAGACACATAGACATCCAAGTTTGGGTAGACTTCCATTCTTTTTTGGGCAGCGCTGGGTGATTTTATTTTAATTATGTATCGGGGAGCAGGAACTGAGCTCTGACAGTACTTAAATTTGAAAATATTCTAGATCCAAGGGAGCAATGACTCTGCAGTCTCCTCTTGGATAACAATGCAATATAGATTTACATAGAACAGGAGGAGAAATTTCTAAGTCATCAAGAAAACGGCATCAAAAAATTTCAAGTCCTTTACTAATCATCAAAGAAACAAACTTCCTCAGAGGACAATGTGCTTTGAGTACCGTATGGAGAAAACATAAAACAGTTGAGAGAATTGCCTTAAAATACTGAACCTTCGAGTAGCCAACTCAAATGACAGAATAAAAAGATAATTGGACCATGAAAACAGTGAAGTTCACACAAAAGGCCTCCTCTAAATCTGCCATATCATTTTGAAGATTAAGTAGAAGCGAGCGAGCTGCTCAACCAAGAACGGAATCTCCCAAACCTTGCGCTGGAAAGAGCTGCTGTTCGTGACCTTCTCATCCAACAACGGAATCTTCAGCAACGATGCTATCTCAGGTACACTAACCCACATGTTAATACTGAGAAAAATTCAAGAAATTCGAGGCATTCACACGTCACAACTAAAGACAAACAGCAGAAGTCGACTCACAATATCATACGCCTTCTCGCGCTCCATGTGTTGCGCCGTCGTAACTTGAGAATTGAGAATCTAAAAAACTCCGAAACAACAACAAAACCATCAATTCCACAGTGCCAAAACCAAAACACGCACGAAAAAGCCAAACGAGAAGAAAAGGAGGACATGAACACCGTTGGACTGATCTTGCACGTTTGGCTTGGGCACCTGGCTGGTGTAGCGGGCGATGCAATGAGGGGCGGTGAAAGGCGCGTCCTGGTGAGCGAGGCCAACTCTGATGTTCGCAGAACCTAAAAAAGCAAGGAAGGAGGGCTTTCAAGCTATAGGGTCGAGCGAGGCGCTTACTATTCGATTCAAGAGAGAGGTGGCAGTACCAGGGTAGATGACGACGAGATTGGAGCCTTCTCTCGGAGATGAGCTGCGAAGGAATCGCCGTCTTCAAATAATCCTGAAGAAGGAATGGCAGAGGTTCAGTGAAGCTCAATGACTCAAGCAGTCATCAGAGGTGGGAGAGAGAGAGAGAGAGAGAGAGAGAGAGAGAGAGAGAGAGAGCGCACCATGGCGAAGCGAAGGGAGGAGAGAACTGACAACTGAGACAGAAGATGAGATGATGCCCCCAGCGACGACGTTTTAGTTACTGACGAACGAGGCTTCAACGTAAGAGAAACAAAAAGAGTAATTTGTGACGCC
>JAGVVM010003061.1:0-27779 GCA_019149425.1 Psidium friedrichsthalianum
AAAAGTGGAGAGGGCGGAGGAGGAAGAAGAAGAGGAGAACTAAGAACTGAAAGAATGAGGGTGAAGAATGGAAGAAAGAAGAAAATGGTCAAGGATGAGGAAAGAGAGCCTCCTTGGTATCATCTTGCTTAGAGTTTGGGCAATCTATTTTTTCAGTTGATTTTTTGCGAGTGTGAAAATTGAAGATTAGGGTTTGTAAGGTTTTGCCAGGCATTGTCACCTCCGATGGTCCTCTTCTTTTTCTCATCCGTTGACCATATTGCCCCTTCTTTTTCTCATCCAATGGTCCTCTTCTCTTTCCCTCTCTGTCTCCTCTCTCAACGGACCATCACCACCGTAATAAGAAGAAGACTACTACGTCAACGACAACGAAAAAGAAAACACCATGACTGTAAATTGCTCGCTCACTCGCTCCACAATGATTTGGCGACGGTGATGAGAGAGAACCAAATTACTAAAATTAATTTTTTTTATCCTCATTTTATAAAGAGTACGTGAAAAATAAAAGGGCGAGTGCCGAATTGGAGAGGCAGGGGCTGGGAAACCCCCTTTCTTTGTTCGGCACTACAAGTGCCGAACAACTACCCCCCCCCCCCCCCCAAACCCCACCCCACCCCACCCACCCCCCTTGTTCGGCACCAATAGCGCCGAACAAGCCCCATTCTCGCATTTCCCGGACCGAAAAACCCAAATCGGTAAAATCTTAAAATTTTAAACCCATTTTTGTAAAAAGCCCCTTTTTTGCCTTTTCGTTCTCTCTTTGGAGAAGGAGCAGCATGTTTGACACAACCCCATGTGGGAATTTAGTTCAGGCAAGACCGATGAACTTTGCGTGCGTGAGTGGGTTTGTGTTGGGTCCTTTAGCCCAAGAACCCACGCCCTCACGTGAAAATTTCTACAAAGCAGAGAAATAACAGAAAAAAAAATTGAGTTTTGTTTTGATTTCTTGGCTTCTATGATTCAAATTTCAAAAAAAAAAAAAACTCAGGCCAACCAACCCGACCTGTATATTTTGGACGTATATGATTCGGTATCGGGCCGACCCGCCTGGGCTGAGCTTGATACTGATTGATTTCCTGCCGAGTCGAGCCTATGTGAGACCCGGTCCGACCCGGGCCATTGATACCCCTGCTTAATAGACCCAACCCCAACCTCTAGATCTAGCCACATTTTCAAGGACACGAGAATGACCGTTGGTTATAGAGTTTTTGGTTTAAGCGACGAAAGCTAGTCATATTTATATGATGATTTTTAATTTTTTTAAAAAATGAATATCATTTTCATTTTTTGAATTTAAATATAAATTTTTCGTTGATTCATATTCAAATAAGGAAAGTGATTATTTTTTTTTAAAGAAGAGAATTTCGTCAAACAAATGAGAACTTTTAAGAGAGGGTTTTATAAAAAACGTGAGGAAGCATCAGGAAAACAACAAATATTTTTTTATTTTAACCTTACGATATAGAAGGAATAGGAAAGTGCTCTATCCAATTATTTTAAATTTAAAACGTACCGTGAAAAAAAGAGGCGACGGGCCAAAGACATTTGCCATTATTAAAAAAGGCGTCAAAGGTGGGAGCCGAGCGTGCGTCGTCCCCTAAGTGGTCAAATCCATCCCTCGCATTCTCAGCCACCACCACCACCACCGCAAGACAACAAACCCAAAGAAAATCCCCAAAATCCGAAGCAAATTAGTCCCATTCCATCATTCATCTCGTCGAAGAAATATAGGACTAATCGATCGGTGGGGGATGGGGTCGGAAGTGAAGGAGGAGGGGCATGGGGTGGCGGTGGTGTTCACCTACGGCACGTTGAAGAAAGGATTCCACAACCACCGGGTGCTGGAGGAGCTGATGGCCACCGGGGAGGCTGCGTTCCTGGGGAGGTGCCGCACCTCCATAAGGTACCCCCTAGTTTGCGGGCCCTACAGAGTCCCCTTCCTCCTCGACCTCCCCGGCTGCGGGCGCCGCGTGTCCGGCGAGCTCTACTCGGTTTCGTCGGAGCGCGCCCTCTCCCTGCTGGACGAGCTAGAGGGCACCTCTCGCGGGCATTACCAGAGGCGTCCCATCGAGGTGGTGGAGCTGGTGGAGGGGGAGGAAGATGAAGAGGGAGAGGAGAGGAAAAGAAGGAAGACGAGGAGAGCGGAGGCGTACTACGCGGACAGGAGGTACGCGATGGAGATGTGGAACAAGTGTGGGAAGGAAGGGTACGGGAGCTACACGGAAGAGGTGGCGCGTGGGTACGTGAAGCGTGGGGACAGGCCTCCCCACCTCTCCTTCCTCGACCACATTCGCTTCTTCCTCTCCTCCTCCTCCTGCTGACTGCATTCACCACCAATTTTGTCTGCTCCTTATTAGTAGTCTCTTCCTCCCACAACCAAAACAAACCCCACACCACCCCAACCCCCCCCCCCCCCCCCCTTCTCCTCTCTTCTAACTCTTAATGTTTTCATTTTCCTTTCTATCTTGTGGAACAACATTTGGCTCCAACCAGCAAATTTTGGGGTGATTTTGTATGTGCCTTTTCGCACGCTTTCATAGTTACTCACGAGAGCAACTGAGCTGGCTTGTTACACTTATTGAAACACAGAAACGATATTTGTACTCAACTTTTAGTCCACAAGCTGAAAACAAAAGAAGACATATCAAGTATTGGTCCAACGCATCTGCTAACTCACAGATGCCCGCCGTATCAGTTATTTCTTTTTTGGGATCCCCACAAGAAAAAAAATCAAAATACCCAAATGGGTTAACAGAAATCGGTACGACGATGCCCTTCTTCAGAACAACGCCCACATGCGTAACCCCACCTCCTCTCCACCTTCGTTGTCCAAAATAAGCATCGAGCGCATCTACCAAGCTTGTCCAAGGCCGATGCACATTGATCTACAGGGTAGCTTCTACTTCTGGATCGGTCTCCACTGGGACATTAAGCGCGTTATTCCCACCCTTCCCACCCCTCAGACGAGTAGAAACATTGTCAATGGCAGAGTTGAGTTGGCTGATCTTAGCATTCAGAGTCTGCCTGGTCTTCTGCTTGCAAGAAGAGTACATTCGGAATCAGATAGCGTTATCATATCCCTGTCGGGGTGACAGACAAATATTCCTTAAGGAGTTACGCTGTAACAATTACCTCCAAGCCTTCATCATAATATATTGGCCTCTTTGCCCTTCGAAACCCATACTCGTCTTCATTTAGCAGAGATCTTCTAATCTAAATAGACATGAGGTAAAATCTCACTATTAGTACTTGCCATCCAAACTCTTCCTTTCCAGAAACTCACTTTTTTCTCTTACTACTTAATACAGACAAAGGACACCACGTTCCTCAACTTCACTTTGATGTTATAAATCAGGATACTCGAACCAGAACCTAGTTATCTGCAGGTATTCCTCTTTTTGTGCCAATGTATAAATATTGCAGAGCAGGTCACACAGAATGTGGGAAACTTTGCACCGCAATGGTTTCCTCATCAACAGTGCTGTCAAACTCATCTCCCTGAATAATTGGAACACTACTTCCGTCACTGCACCAGATAAGTATGAATTAATTACCTGCGGAGCAAAAACGTAAGCTAACGTTCCGAAAATAGCACCACCCAGAAGAAAACCGGCAACAAAATCACTGCCTCCGCCTCTACCACCATCACTGCACACCATAAAATTTAAGTAGAATACACTAGATCAGCTCCATACGACTCTTTGGATGAAATGTTAAAGGAAATTATGATGTTGAATGTCAGAAAGGGCACAAAGCATCATTAGAGGAACTATGATATAAAACAGGAAAACAACTGTTCGCAACAAGAGGCGTAGTTGTGATAATGTCAGAGAGAAAGTTGACAAAACTACTCAACATTATCGGACAAACAAATGAATAAACTGAAAATGGCGTTTGTCACTCAACTGTAACAACTGAATTCTGTTCATGAAGACTTCAAACTTAGAAGGTGTCATAGTAATCAACACTGAATCAGAGGCCACTCTAAAAGAAGTGTACCATATCTTAACTTCTGCATAAAGGGAGTTTTTGGGTGCCACTGAAAGTGTTAAGAACCAGCATAACGAGAAGAGAATCTCATGTGACAACATACTTGCAAAAGCACACAGAAAGCAAGTTTGAATTAAACAGTATAAATTATTCTGATTTTGTTGTCTGTTATCACTTGCTTAGAAGCAAATAATGTCCAGGACAGGGACTTCCCCTCCCTAAGAAAAAGGAGGCCCCATCACATAAGAAACCAGAACCTGTTATATCAAACTTCATGAGCTGACAATTATGAGGCACAATATCCTCCAAATTTGTGCAACGTCCTGCAACACTGTGATTTGCACATTGTGCAATGAAAATGAAAATCACCCTTTATCAAGCATGGTAAACAAGTGCAATGGGGCACTCATTAACAAGACCCACAATTTGCATTGTTTGTAAACCGAAAAGTAACCCTAAAGTTTCAACCATCACAGACTACTTTCAGCAAGAGCTTTCTTTTTATGGGGACAGGACAAAAGTATACTTGAAGAGCACAGCCAACCACTAAATAATTGCAGCAATTTCAGAAATAAATACTATATGCCTTTAATATGCAACTCCTGTTGATTTCAATAGTACTTATGACAATTAAATATTTGAGATATTCCATACTCTAGATGCCAAAACTATCTAAGAAATTGGAAGAATTAACCATCCTTCAAACACATGTTACCATGGACATGGATTTCATAGAATCCTTTGCATTTTTACCCGATAAATAAAGTAACAGATGACTTAGAATGATTCAAATGGACAAGAAAAGGAAAGACACTCACATAAGTCACTAGCACAAGTCACAGACAATCTAAGCACATGAAAATCAGACAATTACCACAATCATAAGACTATGCCACTATAAAGAAAAAGGACAACCCCAGTAAGTACCAATGTCAGGAGGTAAACATGCATTTTGTCACATAATTTTCCACGCATAAATCACAGAAAACTTATCCAAGTGCCCATCACATTGTTGTAAGATTCAGATAACATACTGGTACTCAGCATGAACTGAAAAGCGCCTCTTATCTTCAATTTCGTTTGACTTCTTCTGGAGTTTCAGCCTCGGTCCAGTCCGCAATGAAGTTGACTTGAGAAAGCCAAGGTCACGAGCCTTCAGATGAGACCCACCTTCGACATTGTTAACATAATAGCATAAGATGAAAGGAACAAACAAACTCAATCGATGAGCCAGTGAAGAAATAACCATGGTATCCTCAGAAAACCTAATTTGACAAAAGCACAAAAAGAAAGAAGCTCAATCTAATCTAAAATTAGATTAAGAAGCAGAGCAATATAAACTGAAGCGACATCACATGAAATTTACCACACTACCCAGGATCATCTGCACTTATGACCAGCCAGCATGCAGGCAATGTGACAATGTTCAAACTAATAGCATATGATTGAGGATTCTTGAACCTAGCAAGACTTATAAAACGTTCAACTGTTCTTCGTCTCATAATTTAGGACCAGAAGCATAGTCAAAGGAATAATTTCCCAACGAATCCTTTCTAGTAGAACTAGAGATCTTCTGCTTATGCCGAAGAGATTCCTTTGCTTGTTTCTGAAATAGTACCTCTTGCAGGCTGGGACTATGCATACTTGAAACTTTCCTATTAACGAGTGGAGGAAAGTTCATACACTATTTCAGCCACCAATTGCTGAAGAAATCAGTGCGCAACTCTTATTCCTGGGGGCTAACAAAAATCAGCTGTTGTTTAAGGAGCACTCGAGCTGACGCCTAAAGATTAACTATCCTTTTCTCAACAAAATCTCATTCAAGTTACATTTCCAACAACCTAATAGATCCTTGACCCTCAACCAGCTGAATCTGTGCCTAAAACCAGCATTTTAATATTCAGTGGGATTACCAACAGATCTTTAGTGACTTCCAGTCAAAACTTCAGCGGAGATTTGGCTAACTTTGCAAATAACACCGACCTACAGGCTATACTTGTTAAGGAAGACTAAAAGACATAAATTGCCCAAGTTGCCTGAATGAGTTATTCTCTCACCAGTCACTACCCAAAAGACCATAGAGTTTATTTCCTGCAGCAGCAGGAATCTAGACTCATCAGCCAAGGCATTTGTCGAGAGGATCTCATTCCAAGTATCTGGTCGTTTGTATTCCTAAGTCATCGCAGGTTTCCTGTCCAGGAGATTGGAGGCATAAGGGTTGAGCGATGCAACGCTTATTAATGTGGCTCTCACGGGCGGTTCCCAGCATTGCGAGTCGCAACAAAGCAGGGCGGCAAAATCATATAAGGCCCAAAGTAAGTGCAAGGAAAAAAAGGCATCTCAGTCGCAATTGAACAACAGCTTGAGGATCATTCTTATGAACCTGTACGTCATAAGCCAAACGTGGACGGGATGTAACATAAGCGTTCGCTTCCCATAGTAGGGTTCAGTACGAACTCGACTGACAGAACCTGGAAGCAATTGAGATAGAAACAAGAAACGATGTGTGTATAGCAAACGAAAGAGCACGGTGGCGAGAGCAAAAGAAGGAATTCGGGATCATTCTTCGTTTGCAACGTGGTATATAGCAAAAGGGAGTGAAATACAACAGAAAGGAAAGGGAGGGAGGAAAGGAGGAAGCGAGAGCGTGGGAGTTGGGGGGCAAAGCGCGGATGGAAACGAAATTAATCGGGGAGGTGGGAAGAGATGCGATTCGGTGAAGGTGAAATCAGTGATGATGAATTGTAGACTACACCGAGAGAAGGAAAAGAGCAGCAGTTAAAAGAGGACGAACAGAGGCAAAGAGCAGGAGGCGGAGGAGGAGGAGGAGGAGGGCTTACCGGAGGAGGAGATCGATAGTGGAGAGAAACAGGTCGCCATTTCCACGACAGAGAGAGAGAGAGAAAGAGAGAGAGAATCGAAGAAGAGAGATGGAAAGAAGGAAGGAAGGGAAGAGGATAAAATGGAGCGGAAATACCGAAAGGGCGTTTCGGTTGTTGATGGGAGGGGGGAATTTAATTACCCTCTCTAATCCTTAACAATTACGAAGATTGCCATTGGGAACTCCCTTAAATGGCCAAAGTACATGGATTTGGATCCCCTAACATAATGTTAGGGGTGACATTATTCAATCTGGGCCGTCCAATTCAAAATAGACGGCCCAGATTAATCCACATCATCTTTGTAAGAGGGGAAAAAAATTTTGGCGGGAAGTTTAAAATTTTGAATTGATCAATCTGGGTCGTCCATTTTTGAATCGGACGGCCCAGATCTACTATGTCACTCCTGAAATAGATCCACTATACAAAGTACCAATATTTGCATATGACATTCATTTTAGTATAAATGTTTTCTTTAGATCACTTAAGTGTCAAATCGAAAAAAGAACGATCACTTAAGTATCAATTTTAGCCAAAAATAATTACTTAAGTGTCAATTACGACCAAACAATATACGTGAATTTTTTTTATTAATTATGTGGCAAATTTTAAAAAAATCTAGCCTTGTGGACTTTTAAATTTAAAAATGAGTTAATTTTTTAAAATTCCAAAATTACACAAAAAAAAAACCTAAAAAAAGGGGTTACAATTGCAATCGGCGATGGGTGAGGGAGTGCCTAAGGGGTTCGCAAGGCTTGGCCATGGTTGGCCGACTCCTCACAGATCCATTGCAAGGTCGACCTCACCCAAATATGGGCAAAGCCGAGCCTCATTGTGTCTCAACAAGGCTAGCCTCGCCCAGCAATGGCTCGATGTGGTCGTTGCTGGGTGAGGCCTTGGCCAATCATGGCTTGGCGAGGCTTAGGTAGGGGTCACCAAGACTCCCTCCCCCCCCACAAAAACATTATAGGCCATTATCGGCAATAGTAGGCAGCGGCGGCGAGGGTTGCAACTCCATTTATTTATTAGCTTATTTTATTTTTTAAGTTTATTTTTTATTTTTTCATAGTACGTGGATTTTTTTATTCATTTTTTTTTTGTTGACTAGCATCCTCTGGTGAGCCATGTAGATCCAACGAAGCTCACCAGAGTTGTTCCGTTATGAATGAATTATCAGGTTAATTATTTAACTAACCTAACTCGGACTCTCTCAAGTCCATATCAAATCACAACTTATGATTTAATATTTAACATGTAAAGATTTTCAATATAAGTCGACACTAATCGTTTTTTGTAGGTCGATTAGAAATCTAAGTAAATTAACAGAAGAACTAAATTACTTCTACAAACTAGAAATTAAAAGTTCGAGGACTTGATTACGCTAGATTACTCTAACGCCCTTTCGATACCATTTTATTTTATGAAAAATCATTTGAGAATGCAACATTAATTGATTTTAATCTAAGTCACTAACAAAGGTTATCATATAGGTGCATAGTCAATTAATAGAATATCCAGAAATCAAGATAATTAAGGTGGCATGCGCCACACAAAACATTATTTTCTTTTTTTAATTTTTACCTTTTTTTATGAATGCATAAATGACTGTACTATATGCAATGCATGAAATTATTCTAGGATGCAATGACATGAATTAGATGCAAAGACTAAAGTGCAATCTATATGGCATGGCAAGAATGATGACATGCAAGGATGACATGGCATAGATGACGTGGCAAAGATGACGTGGCATAGATGACGTGGCAAATATAACATAGCATAAATGATGTGTCGTGGAAAGTGTGGCATGGTATAAATGATGTGGTAATGATAACATGGCATGGATGAATTTTTTTTTTTTAATTTTTGGATGAATTTATTTCCTAAAATAGAACTATGTCAAAACAAAATTTATCTTGCATATTTTAGAGTTTAAATTGACGTAAACCCTGATACATTAAAGATATATTATTTTAGACACAAAATTCTATTTAAGCATGCAATTTCTATCATAAAATGCAATCTAACCTAAATATTTTACAAAAAGAATCAAATATACAATTATCTACATGTTGGTATTTTTAAAAGATATGCAATTTTAAAATATGGAAATGAATGAATGCATTGTTTTAGAATTTTTCGAGATTATATCATGCGACGGATATATTATAAAGAAAAATAACAATCAATCAATTCAAGTCAAAATAGGAAAGTGAATATGCCAATCAATTCAATCAAGAAAAGTGGATGTATTAATTAAGTTTGAAATATTTCGCGAATATTTATGTTAATCCTTAATCAGTAATCCTATGGTGAACAATTAAACTTAAATTATTGCTTAATTGAGTATTCCATCAATAATCATAAAGATGGACTTTCTCGATCGTTTGGCAAGTTGCGAATTAGGAAGGAAAATTTCCTAATCAAAATATATATATTTTTAAAAGATATTTACTTTGATGCAAGATATGCAAAATATAACTAATTAGGCAAGTGAATATACTAAAGTTTGAGATGAGAAATTTACCTTATTCTTTAAGTATTCGCTTTCCAAATTTGAACCTTACTTGCAAAAACTTGCGCACCGAGCTTCGAGGGATGGTCTACTCGGTTATGGAATTCTGCCCGGATCAAAGGACCTGATTCAGAGCAATTTTGTGCTTCCGTCAAGGCACGCTCTACAATGCCAATGTTTTTTTGACGCCAAATAGCAGGGCCAAAAGTGTCAAGTCAATAGTAGAAAATTTGACTAATCAACAGCACTTTTGGGCACTAAATAATAATGGGACAAGCACCAACAACAACTCGAACAGCAAATAATAAACAGCAGGTCTGCTAGTTATCTGTTCTTAGTACAGTAGCAAGAAGGGGACAACAATGATAAAGACCACCAGAGCAGCTACTGGAAGCACATGCGTGAGCAGGAGCACAAATAAGAGCAGAGGCTGAACACGAACAAGCTGGGACAGAAGAATCGAAGCTGCCAATTTTGCTTGAAGAGTCTTCAGCCAAGGAAGAAGACCTTCAACCTCACGTGTATCTCTCTCTTTGTGTATATGAATTGCATGTGGCTCCCCTTCCGTTTCAACGTGTAACGGCCTTTTTATAGGCAAGAAAATATAAGTGAACAAGAAAGATATCAGACTTTGTTTCCTTTTGTGTAGTTTCCTTTCTATTCGCGCTTGAAGATTTGCAAAGATATCTTGGAGGGTCTTCTCCTTCTTGTTTTAATATATTACTATTTCATTGACCAGATTTCCCCTTCCTTTTTCCATATTATTCTTTCTTGCACAAAATCCACAAATATTCATGCCTATTCTTTTTATTTCTTTCCTTTCCAACAACCAAGAGAATGGATCATCTTGGATATCCGAAGAATGATACCTATTTTGCATGTGTGAGTACTAAAAGAATTAAGCACAATGTAATTTTTGACTATGAGTTAGGTCGAATTTGCATCACCGTAGGTTTGTCTTAATTAAGGTCAAAAATATCCACTCAAGTCTATCATCTTTCAATTTAGCTTTGCTTTTGCCACCGATCCAATTAAATGTGTATGTAAATACAATGCATAATTCAAACTATCCTACATGAAAAATGATCTGATTATTTCTTGTAGGAATTAATTATTAAATTTTTTATGCAAAGTAAAAAAAATAAAATAATCAAAACAAAATAATTAAAATTTAGGTATTAATAGTTGACACGAAAATAATCGTTTTTCAAGAAGTGACATTTAAATAATTCAAAAAAGTATTGACACGAAAGTGGAAGTCGTATATAAATATTGGTATTTCAAGTTAAATTTTGTCTCCCTTAAATGTTTCTGGGATTGGGTGGGACCCAACGAAAAGGAGAATTTCGATACAAAAGAAAAGCACTCCGGTGGATCCGCCGCCGTCCCAACCTAGTCATCTGACAATTCATTTCTTTTGTCCATTTCCGTTTTGTTTCACGAATTAAAAACTCTTGAGATAAGTTTTTGGGTCAAGCCACGCCAATCCACAAACTTGTTTTTATTTGTGATCATGTATTGACGGTCTATCTAGAACACAAAATCCCCAAGGGCCCTAACCTAACCTAACCAGGTGGGTTAGAAAGCAAAAATAAAATAAAATAAAAACACAGGCCAAAAGGCCTGGTTACAGGCCCATCCCAAATCAAGCCAAGCCCGTGTTGGTGAACGGGAGGGGCCCATTCAGACATTGGCTGTTGGCAGCTCCCCATCCCGAAGGCTCCCGTGGGCAGTGATGCAGGCGCAAAAACTTCAATGGTCACAACAACAAGAAGTAGTAGCAAAGGAGGGAACGAAACTCTCCCGTGGCGGACTGAAGACTGAAGAGAGAGAGAGCGCTCCCGTGGGCACTGATGCAGGCGCAAAAGCTTCAATGGTCACAACAACAAGTAGTAGTAGCAAAGGAGGGAACGAAAGTCTCCTGTGGCGGACTGAAGACTGAAGAGAGAGAGAGAGAGAGAGAGAGAGAGGGTGAACGTAAACAGCGACGGCTATGAACAACTCTCTGCGTAAATGCTGACCCGCAAAGCAATATAATAGCTGGGAGCAGGTTGGAGACCTGACACCAGATGTAAAAGCGTAGATGACTTCCAGTCCTCCAAACACCAGATGAGATGAGATTACTTTGTTAGATTCATAAAAACAATGTTAAAATTCATCATACCATCTCCCCGTCATCTTTTTCCCTTCTTTCTTTTTTCTAACAAGTAGTAACAAAAACACAACTGAAATGGCGGAAAAAGTCAAAAGCCCTTCAAATGGTACCACGGGAACCCCAAGAGCAGACAGTTTCCCGGTGAGAGAGCTCACCATCAACATTCCCAGATCAACAAAAAGCCAACCCCTCTTCCAAACTGTCTTTGTGGTTTTCATAGCATCAGAGAGAAGAAAGTAACGGACAATTAAGATTTTACCAACTTACAGCCCGAAAATTCCTCAGTATCTTCAAGTCTCGGCTTTCAACTCCTTATATACATACAGCAGTGCCTGTGCACTCAAACAGCGGAGAGGCTATAACGTAAAAAACTCGAAACATTAAAAGGGAAAAAAAAAAAACGGAGCAAGTATTTGGAAAAAGCTATTGGCGAATCCTATGTGGGTTATCAACAGATGGTGTAAGGTCCTCTCCTCAGAAAGCCAACAGAAGACGGATGAAATCCCAGCACATCCATTGGGCAAAATTCAATGTACACCATATGAGCATGGACCAAAGGTTATTTATCTGAAAAGTTCCCAAAAAGGAGCAAGGATGTATTCACATGATGGGATTCAGGCAACAGTTGCTCCGCCTCAGGAACAGGTTTAAATCCTTTGTCACTGTCTGGGAAAGGGAAAGAAAGAGACAAGGAAAGAGAACCAGAAACAGGGTCCTCTTCCTGGGCAGCCCCCGCCTCTGGATGACTATCGCTTTTATCTGCCACACCAACCCAAAGGGGCAGAAGTCCTTTGTTTGACGATTTTGTTTTTGCTCCCAAAGCAAGGTCAAGATTTGGGATCCCATCATGAGATCGAGCTGGAACTGGTGATGGCAGTGTTTTCCAAGGCATGGAGCTCTCCCCTGAGGTCAGGTCCTTTGCATGATTGGCAACGACAGGAAAGAAGAACCTCTCAGCAGTTCCCATGTTCTCCAAATTGATTGACTCATCACAGGCTTTATCATGCACCTTCTTCACAACTGCCAGAGTGGAATCCTGCGCACTTTTCTGTGATGCAAAACCATCTACCAAATTTGCATCTATAGACCTACTAGCCTCGTATATTTCACTACAATCAGTCTTCTGCTTCTTATTCACACACTCTACTTTAACATTTTCACTACTAACATTATTCCATGCCACTTTTTCACTAGTGCCAGAAGAAGTTTGCGAGGCTGTCTCAACAAGATCAGAATGTTGCCGCTTCTTTTCATGCTGCAGATGCTTGAGCACATCTAAAGTCGTACGTTCTACCTCTAATGCAGCACCTCTGTCCATGAGCCTGTCTTCTTCCTTCAAGACTCTGTCGAGCTTCATTTCATTTCCTGTGCGATGTATTTCTTGCTCCCTGCTATTCCTGATTCTTCCGAGCAAAGAACGGGACAAAGAACCTTGTCTGTGCAGGGAGGTATCACACCTGTCCATGAGCCTGTCTTCTTCCTTCAAGACTCTGTCGAGCTTCACTTCATTTCCAGTGTCATGTATTTCTTGCTCCCTGCTATTCCTGATTCCTCCAAGCAAAGAACGGGACAAAGAACCTTGTCTGTTCAGGGAGGTATCATGCTGCATCATCATGTTATCATCTTCGGCACAACTATGGGCACCGGTTGTCACAAAACACTTAAGCTCCATGGGCGCTACGGCATCTGAACCACAAACCTCATTCTACAGAAAGTATTGCAGATGTCATTTGCACCATGAGAAACAACTTAAGATCACCAGAGAATGGTCAACACACTCACAATTGCAGATTCTAAAGCATAAACAGTTAAACTTGAATATCATGCGTTTCATACCAGTGTGTCAGTTTTAACATGGTTGCAAAAGTATTAAAGATTATCAGCAACATAACCTATTCCATGCAATGGAACAACAGAAACAAGAAAAGAGCTATTTCATTACTTCACGTAGATGACATCATGCATATTTAAAAACCCGACAAAGCTAGGAACAAAATGCTGTAACAATTTTTTACCGAAAACAAAGCAAGCTAACAATAAATATGCTACTTCTGACAAAGGCTCAGAATCTCTTGGATCGGGACTCAAAGCAAACGGTGCAAACCCTATACCGAAAAGGACCATCAAGATTTCAATTTTCTTCACGAATGCACTCCATTAGTTATATTACCCTATTAATATCTCAGTTAATATCAGATTCAATTCTTATGAGAAACACAAACCATGGATTGCAATTAAACATCTTATTGAGTAGAAGAAACCTCCTGGACAAGTCACAAAGCAGCATACGTAGAGGCACCCTATAAAAAAATTATGCACAGAAAGAATTCTAAGGAAGATTCATGCCTGGGAAATTTGAGGACATTTCTTTTGCTGCTTTGACCAGTCACTGCTTGCAAAAGAGCCATGCAAGCTTCGGGAATCATGTCCACTGTCTTCCTGAATCGAGACTTCTTTCAAACATATACACATGTTATCAATTGAAGAGTCTTTTGCATGACAGATTCCGTTCACGGCCATGGATGATGGTGTGATTTGAGAACTGGTCAGTGAAGGAATTCTAGAGGGAGAACTCCGTTTGCAGGATTTACCACATGGAGGCAGATTCCCACCATTACAGTTAGGAAGAGATAGCTTATTAGTTGTTGATACAACGGGAGGAGGAATGTCGTTCTCTGGAAGCACCACATTCAAAGTGGATATACTTGACTTCAGTGAAGAACCGGATTGTTGATCTAAACCACTAACACTTCTTCCCCGGAAAACACCCCATAGATAAAACAACGTGTTCCAGCCTGTCAACAAGAAGTCTTTGGTCATCTCTGCATTATATCAAGTATATTACACAACACTCAAAGCTTAAACTTCCCATCCATACTCAATTATGAAAATTCAAGAGATGCAACTTCAACAGCAGTAATGATGAAGCCCCCCCTACTAATGGGACATCATTCAAGAATGTGCAAACTCAACCTAGTTGACGATAAGACTAGCACAGTTGATTACAAAATTTTTCTCATTCAGGACAATATTATTTTGTTTCCCATGACTTCACTCTAATGATTAAAATTTTGAAATTATTTGGAAAAAGTATCTGTTAAATGAAGTTGCTAGCATAGCTGAAAAAGTTTTTTTTTTTTCCCAGTTGATGCAAAGAACCTAAGATAAGACTTCAGCTTTCTCAGGGACTAGGGAGTGAATTAGGAAGAGGAGGACCATCCTTTCTGTTTGTGATAATTGAATTCACATAACCATGAACTTTTTGTGTTAAAAAAGGACCGGCGACTTCTTTCGCCTCCCCCTACCACCCCCCAAATAACTGTAGGTGGCATAGGTATTGGCAATAATAAAACCAAGTGTTACTTGAATGTAATGGCATGTATAAAGATTCTTTTTAACTTCATCCCATACAGTACAGCTGGCAATTTTTGACAGGACCTGTTGCGCGTGTTCGGATTCAGCTTAATTGTCTATGTCACAAATGGGCCAATCTGTTTTTACATGGATTATGAACAACTGTTCAAGGATAGATCCTTTCAACCTCTCTATGACATTATTAGACAAGCTTAATTAAACAGACCAACATCTTACTAATACGAATTACCAGTCCTACTATGGACAATCCCCTTACTCCCACCTAAATGTTGACTAAAAATCAGAACAGCCCAACTATTAAAGTTCCCAGTGCTGATCAGGAAAAACAGAGGAACCCTTCATGGAAGAACAGAAGAAGAAACGGAAAATAGCAGTTTTTAATGGATAAACACTTCGGGACAGGTAAAAGGAAGAAAACATAAACTTAGAACTTTCTCAGTATTAATAGATAGGAGACTCAGCAATTGATTCTTACGCTGTGATTTCTCTGGTAGCTGGTTGGATGGGAAAATCAGTAGTTCAACACCATCAAAATTTCCTTTCAAAGCTAAATCGCTCTTGATCATTTTCTCCAAAAGACCTTTGTAGCTCCTCTCATAACTGTGTTGTCACCAATAAGCAAATAAGAAAAACTTGCAGTGACAACAAAACACGTACATCACGTCAGAATTTCAGCAGGAAAAAATATAGTCAGTGACATACCTCTCAGGATGCTCTGCAAAAAAGTAAAGCGCAATATTATCATCTTGAGCACCACAATCATAAAATTGGGTTGGCCAGGTACACATTCTAGGTACTTCGCTCAATAAAATTTTATTTGAGAACTTCTTCACCATTTCAAGAACCCTAGGTGAAGCCAAAGTAGACAGATGTGCTTGAAGTCCTCCCCAAAAATCTGGCTGCTGACTGCCTCTGCACACCTCAAAACTACCTCTGCAAAACAAAATGAATAATTAAAAAATAGATCAGGTTAACCTTCGAACAATGATAGCAAATTTGATAAATTTCGAGGCATCATACTTCCAGATACACTCATGCTCTGGAATAACTGATATCCTGCAAATAGCAGATGGCAGAACTGAAGCACAAGGAAATTTGCTTGAAGAACTCCCCTCAGAGTGCCTAGTAAAATCTAAGTTCGTTCCTTTTAAGGAAGTAGTTCCTATTTGTGGCCCAGTCAGCTGCATCGCATTATTGCCAATCATCTGCAAGCGGGAATCAGAAGTACAGCTTTGGCGAATTGCCTGCCCTTCACATGGCCCGTCAGCAGACATGACTTTCCTAGAGACGTCTGGAAATGATAAGGGATCCACATGGGTGGGGTTAGACACAGACAAATCCTCAGATTTCTCAGGTCCTTTGTTTCTTCTATATATTCCAGGCTTTTTCAGCATAGTAGATGTTATGGGAGTTTTAATCTTACTACTGTTGTACATCTCCTCTTTCGAACTTTTGGTCATTGAAATGTCCATTCCAACCTGCAAGCTACTAACAGGGCAAAACTCTGTATCATGACCAACTTCTTTAAATTGTTGACAGAAAATGCTTCTTGAGCCACTTATAACCGGCTGCTTTGGGCGACTAACAGAACAATCCCGGGCTTTGTCAGTGTGATTTGTCAAGCCCTTTGAGCGAGATAACCCATCATGTCGAAGCCCATGGCCTTCAATACAATGTTTCTCGACAGTCCGAGAAGAACTAGTCAAGGGTTCTTCCTTCTGATCAAGCTGATTTGACTTGTACTCTGCAGAAAAATTTAATATTCCATCAGAGGAGTCGTGAAATTTTAAGACATGAGTAAGGTCGCTGAAGACAAAACCAACTTTATACAACAAAGTAAGAAAAAAGTTATGCAATAACAAAATAGTCAGTGAATTCTCTCCTCCATACTGTAACATACCAACTTCTAAGCCCTTACCAGCAGTCTTAACCAAAATAGCTGATTTAACATCAGACTGTTCAAGCTTTGGATCTCGGTTATTGCTCGGAAGTGTGCCTTGTAGAGGTTCCCCACAAGATGTAAGCTTTTGATCAGAATTAGGTGTAGAGGGAGTAGAACTGTCCTTCGTTAGACTTGAGGAATTGCGGTCTAACTTACGTAAAATTGTCCTATCAAATGCGCTCCCCTCTTTGAGATTCTTAGGTCCTTTTGGGCTCTGAGCATGAGTGAGTTTAGTTGGAAGCATTTTAACTTTGGCATCAACAGCAACTGAGCGGCTTGGATTTGCGTGTTTGAATGACATTGATTTGCTTATTGTTTTGGTAGGCCCTTCCTTTGAAATGAATGACGCATTCTCCCTTATGCCTTTGTGCTTCTGAATCATTCCTTCGTCGATTACTTTAACTTTTGGCTTCGAAAGGAAGGTACTAAATGAATTGGACTTCAATAAAGCACCTAGGAAAAGAAAACCACAAGTCCAGAGATAAGTATCGTGATTGATGCAGAAGAAGCACTTCCTCAAGTGTCCAAACATCTTCATGAAAAGTACCTTTCGATCGAAGATTGGAAGGCAGGGGGGATCGTGCACCCTCTGGGAAGTCTTGAACAGAAGTCATGCATGACATCTGACGAGCTAGCTTTGCTTTTCCCTTATCAATATTCTTGAAGCAAGAATCCCGTGATGATGTGACTCTTCTAGTAGAGCCACACAACTTTGATGATCCTGCTCCTTTAACCGTTGGAGAGACTTCAATATTTTCACTGAAACTTTTATCAGGGACTTGTGAAGCAGAAGTGACTCTAGACAATGTTTTCCCTTCAATACCTGCACCAGTTATTCAAATTTAAGTAGAGTAATTTTCGGAACTCTTGGGCTCAAAGCCTCAATTTGAATTGCTCGCAATTCAGACACTCAACTTCATTATCTCATCATTACTTTTCTTTACCTGGCTTCTGGTTTTCAGTCTCATCAGCTGACTTGCATTCTTCACACACCCAGTCACCTTCTGGGACCTTTTGAAGCATTTCTCGCATGCAATAGCTGAGTGATGCGACAGCAATCTCATAAATTGGTGTTGTTGGAGGGAGACATAATTAAATAAAACATAATAACCAAGCAAAACCTGCCAAGCCTTTATAAATGACTTATTGCTACTTACGTGTGTTCGGCACCGTCACTACACCTACTACATATAGCAAGCAGATCCTCACGACCTGCATCTCCGCAGATATCACAAACTTTGACCTGTTTCAGATAGAGAAAAAATGAACAAGATGCATTTCCACCAAAAGAGAATTTTGAACTATATTTCAAATGTGTGTACACGTGCACAAGTTCATATAAAAAGACAGAAAGGGAGGTGCTGTATAGTAAAAAGATTAGTTCATGAAAACAGAAGAAGAAAGCAGAAAACTTTTAAAACTGATCATCATCCTCTGTGCTCTCTACAGAAAAATCAGTCCTCTTAATGCATTCATACAGATTAAAAAGTCCTGCAGAGAGAGGGAAAAAAGAAACCATGTCATGACCTCCTCAAGCAACGAAATTCCCAATTCCCGTGTGAAGACGCACCTGATCACATCACAACTGTTTCCTTGCATTTGACTAGACAAGTTTACTTGAAAATAAGTTATGACAAAACTATATTTGTTCTCCCTTTGCTACTCACAAGGGGCAGAGAGAGAACCAGTCAGACATCTCAACCACATACACCTAAAAAAGGGTTGAGAGAGAGAGAGAGAGGGAGAGGGAGGGAGGGAGGGAGGGAGGAGTACAGCACATTCGGCAGCAATAACATGATTATAGTTATAAGGATGCTGTGTCCACAAGCCATGTGTTATCACCCAGTAGAGATATCAACTCCATTAAATGTTTGAAAGTCCAGTTATACAATTTTCGTGTCCCACTAATTATTAAAATTAGTCATAACATAACAAGGAGCAAATGATTCCAACAGCTCAGAGTAAAGTTTGTTCTGGTGGTATCACTCAAACAACACGAGAGATTATCTCAGTAGCTTGGTACTTCAAATATACTGTTTAAAAGAAAAAAAGTGATATTGCTTACATCCTGCTCCAGAATATCCGAACCTTCACTCTCATCCTCAGGCAGAAGTCGTGGTGAAGGGTCCGGCATGTCAGGGGTCTCAAGTGATTTCGTTAACTTTTTGACCTGGTTTTCTTCATTAAGAGATTTTACATCTCCTAATGGAATTTCATGATCATCTCTTTCACTTCCAGCTCCTTGAATTGGTACTCTAGTTCCTTCTGGATACAGATTGCCACTTGAAACTGAACTCGAGGGAGCAACTTTTCTGTCTAGAGAGGAATCATCATTATTAACCCTGGAGTTTAGATCGTTGCCGCTGCTAACACAGGATATATTATCATCTTGGCCTTCCACTGGCTTGGAATCCTCGTTTACAGTATTAATCTCAATGGAACTAGACCATGGTTTAGGAGGCAGATAAGTTCCAGAAGGCTTTGCCCGGTCAAATAACTTGCGTACTGTCAAAACATCTTCTAAAGCGCCAGAAGCATCAGTTGAAGCTGGTTTGTTTTTAGTATTATCACAAGCATACCCAGAATTGAACCCCTGTAGATGACTTGTTTCATCAGCAGTGCCTTGTGGGCTGTGTTCTGATGTCCCGTTAAAAGGCCGTGAAACATCACAGTCATTAGCAGAATATTGGCTGGCTACGCCATCGAGACAGGTTTCATCAGAATATTCCTTCCTTTTGGATCCCATATGGACTTGATTAAGATGCATACAAGATGTGCAAGGAGCAGAGCACACATTACAGGTACCAGACTCTCCTATAGTATTGACTTTCTTCTGACTCATGGAAGGCCCACCAAATCCTTGGACATCCGGAGATGGTACCTTACAATTCAACCCAAAAGAATTAAGATAAAGGCAGGACTCTATACATGAGCCATCAAAGATCAAGAAGGCACCAGTAACTTAAATTTCCAGGTTTGCTGCAACCACTAAATTAGTAAAACTATCTATTATGGACAACAAAAGGCAGACACAAAGGAAGCAGCATCTCAACAAGACATACAAAACAATAACTGGTCATTTTTTCAGAAAAAAAAAACATGTTACAATGCAATCATACATATGCTGTTTGCGACATTTTCTAGAATTTATATTTAACTTATGGGGCCATCGACCCGTTCTTTTATCAAGAGAAGCTCCTTTTTAAGAAGTCTATGCATGACTTCCCATGGAAATGCTTGAAAGGTGAAGTTTATCCAAAGTAGACATAAATCTACAAGTGATCGATTTCCATCATTGGGGAAATTGAAACCCAGGACAAATATGGCAGAAGTAAACGAGAGGCGGTCCATTGAATGTATGGCCATTAATGGCTGGTTCATTTTTTTTTTTTTATACACTTCGCACACCAGACACAATAGAAACACCAAAGCCCTTTCGGCTTGTATAGCAGCACAAAAGAAAATACTGGGGAGGTTTAGAGGGGCTACATTGAGGATTCCACCACCGACCATAACCACCCAAATGATGCACGTGAGCCAAGCACCATCATAACTCAATTGATGAACATTTGTGGACGGGTCTCTATCGCTTAAAAAGTGGTCTTAAAACTAATATGGGACTTTGGAGTGTTCAGCCGACTCAAAAAGTCCAGCGAAGCGAACCCACCTGTTGCCTATACCCAGAACTTACAAATACCCTCCATAAACAGATGTATAAACTAGTTTGCTTGCTGATACTAGTTTCTTTGAGTCAATTTTCATATGGACCATGCCGGACCTCAACAGATACATGAATATGCATGCGAAAAAACGAAATTGGAGTCGCAAAAGTAAGACACGAAACGCAAATTACCTGATTAACCACCGAATTCTTCTTAGAATTAGCGTCGACCTCGTCTCCTGGCCCTTGCATGCGACAGCGCCCTTTCAACACTGGTGTGATCTAAAAAGGACAGCATCCAGATCAATTGAAGGATTTTCCAAGAATAAGCTTGATACTCTTCAATCTTTGGTAGAATCAGATAGATAGCATCAGGAGCTCGTGAGCACCAACATCATCGAGGAGAAAAGAAGTAGAGACGCGGACTTTGAAAAGAGAAAATGAAAAAGGAAAAGGAAAAAAAGAAAAGAAAAAGAAGCGAAACCCGAAGGAAGGAAACAGAATTATCGAGGCGAAACCCTAATTGCGGTGGCACCAAAAAAAAAAAAAAACGACCAAAACCAGTAGTTTCTCAAAGATTCACAGGAATGAAGAGGGGGAATCAAGGTAAAGACGAGATACGGCGGAGGAGCGGGAGGGAAATGGAAGTAATTAGGGACCTGATCGGAAATGGAAGGGATCGGGGAACGGGTAAGGCAAGGAATTACGTGCCTCAGGATGCTGAATCAGGTCCGTGGCGCTATAGAGCTCCCCCACATCCCGCTGCTTCCGCTCTGCCATCGCCGGGAGGAACGATCGCTGGCGGTTGCGGTGCGCCCAAAACCCAACATGAACTCACGAGGTAAAAAAAAAGCTCAAACTGGGGGTGGGGGAGGTGGGTGTAGTGGGAACGTAGGAACGAGACACACAATTATTAAAAGAGTTAGTAAGTATGAATTGGAGAATCGATTGGGAATCGCCAATCAATTGCATGTGCGAGCAAAATCAGAGCGGAGGAACGGAAGGCGGGTCTCTCCGCCTGCGTGCGGGCGTGCGTGTTTATGAGGCAAACGACGGGGAGTGAACGAGTGAGCAAAGCGCAACGGGGCGTCCCCAGCTCTCCTTTATATATATCCCTGAAATTTCCATCGACTTTTTCTTTTCTAATAATTTAATCCATGAAATTTCCCGAATTTTAACGATTTTATTTATTTAGTAGCTGAATAAGAAGAACGCAAGTCGACGCGACTATTTGCCTTATCCTCTTCGTGCGTGCTTCACAATGGAATCGTGCACTTCTCATTTTGTGTGTTGCTACGTGTGAAAATGACTTTGTCTTGTTGTTATTCCCTGATTTTTTTCCTCATAACCACGTGAACAGAAAGGATTATCTAAAAAAAATAATCTCTTTTCATACATGTATATATATATATTGGGTAAGGGATCGAGCTGGCATCCTTTTCGATTTCTTAGTGAGCTGCTTAAATACAATCCTTATTCTATTCATGCTTGCTATCAAACCTTTTAAGGATTTGCTCAAGTTCGATATTTCTTTTTATACGCACGCATGCAATATATAATAAAAAGAATTTATATTTCTTTATAGAAATTTGATGAATTCCAATACTTAATTACACTATTTCAAAATTAATGACATAATTATGCTTCGGATACGAATTCCACCACTTTTGACGCGCTCTCTTTCGGAAAAAAAAAATGTTTTGTACGTTAAGAGAGAGAGAGAGAGAGAGAGAGAGAGAGAGAATTTTTGGATGTTCTTAAAAGTAAACACGAGTTTGGCCGCTTTGAATCGAGACGTAGGTTGGGCCCATACGATTCAACCGTTGAGATTAAGTTAAAGTTAGCCGTTCGAAGAATCTCGTCAGTATTGATTTTGCTTTTTCTTAGGGTGGGACAGACCCGATGTGATGTAAACCCTATGGGAGGCAGCAGAGCATCATTCGCCTTCCCGCCAAAAAGGAAGAGTGGGGGAGCGACAAAGAAGCGGCTGAGCTGAAGAAGATCGCAACCATGGCAGCCTCTGCACCCTCTCGTGGTGAACCCTCGTCCGATCAAGAGAACGGCGACAACAGTCTGCAGGTTCCTTCCTTTTCTCATCGCTCCCAATCCCCAGCATTCTTTCGGAGAAGGTCTCGGTTTTCGCTGTTGTGTTCCGGTACTGATTGCGGTGATTGGTCGAATCCAACAGCCATTTTTCCTTCTCCATAGAGCTGCCTCCGACAAATCCGACCGGAAACCATCCCGGAGGAGGATCCCCTCGTCTCCACCATCCCCTAATAAACCCGCCACCAGCGAGTCGGTTGACGACGATTACTCCGGGGATCATTCTCACGAGCACTTGCGAATGAAGGCTTTCCAACATGCCTGGTCTGATATCGAGACTATCATCGAGGTTTCTCTTTTCCCTCCGTGTTTCTCACTAGCGTTATCCAACACTTCCAGCTTCACATTTTGTATCTCTCGTTTTGACTTCCGCACCTGTCTACCAGATGTTCTTTCTGTCATGTTTGTTTCGATTCAATTTCCATTGCAGGGTGTCCTCCAGAGTATCGACTCTGCTACATTCGAGGCTATATATTCCTGGATCAGTGAGTCCTTCAGCATTATCAGGACGCATGTTTCTTCTGGTTTTTCCAAAATTTCGCAGTCTTTCCCCGCTGCAGTAGATTCTGTCTCCAGAAGACTTTTTACTGGCCTCGTCCTCACCAGTGAGTTTGTAGTTGAGATTCCTGATATACCTTTGGGTAGCTTCCCTCAATCGTTGGAAGACACTATTTGCTATAGGTCTTTCTGATGTTTGGAAAAAAAAATTGTGTTTTGACTGTTTACATGACCACTAGCATTGATGTGCTTCCAGTTTTACGTTCTAAATGCTCTAGTTTGACCGGGATCATAATTGCCGGCTTGTTCTGCATCTGCATTTTACCTTCAGCAGCATTACCGCAATTAAAGCTTTAACCTATCTCTTTTCTTCCTCATACAACCTTCTCAAATAAGTTGATAACCAACAGAGAACATGGAGCTGTTTGACGATCTCAGGACATTTGAAGAGCTTGGCCGATTTTTGAGATCTCATGGATGTCATGTCGCTAATCTTTCTTCATTGGATTTCGTGGCCAAGAATGGGATTGGTGGTTGTATCTCAAGCTTACTCAGACAGTTTTTAGATGCTAGTGTGGATGTAGGTGTTGCACTTACTCGTTCTTTGTCTCATAAAAGTGCATCTGATTCGAGAACTAATTATACTGTTCATATTTGCGATGCTGATCCAAGCAGGCACCTGACATTCTTACTTTGTCATCATGGTACAACGACCAAGTGAACAACGATACCCCGATTATTTTGATTATAGATGATTTGGAGCGCTGTTGTGGTTCTGTCCTATCGGATTTCATCCTTTTGTTAAGGTTTGACACCTCGAGCCATCTCATATATGCACGTTATTCTTTGCATACTTAAATTAGGGGACTTATTTATCCTTCACATGCACATGTTAAAGCTCATTCTTCAGTGCCTTTTACATGTTTCCATAAAATTTCTTTAAATCCACTGCACACAAGAGGTTAAACATGAAAAGTGGTGGAACTCTTCCTACAGAAAGAGGTGGAATAACTTTGTTTGCTGTTTAATCAGAGGAATATCATACTTATGGCTGCAATCTTCAATGTAATTTCAAAATTAAGGGGGTTATGCAGTTGCGCACCTAGGTCTAGGACCTATTAATGTCGCAAGGCATCCATTTGATCACTTTTAAAGTGTTTTGGAGTTTGAATAAACAACTCTGTTTTGAGTAGTTTTCTCCATGGCGGCTGTTAAGCCATCATCTCGTGCTATGGACACCCAAGGTTGGCCTTTTGACCATTAAACCTATTTATAGTTTGATGTGAAAGCCCCTATGTTTTACGTGCGTATTTCCTTTTATGATACTTTATTAAGCCATCCTGACGATCAGATTCTTTCAGTGAGTGGGTAATGAAGATTCCGGTCATCTTAATCATAGGAGTGGCAACAACGCCAGATCGGTTGAGAAGCATTATTCATTCTGAGGCGCTGCAGTGCTTGTGTCCTTTCAAGTTCAATTTGGGGACTCTGGCAGAGAGGATGGATGCAGTTGTTGAGGCTATTCTGGTGAAGCAGAGTCCTGGTTTCTTCATTAGCCATAAGGTGGCAGTTTTTATGAGGAATCACTTTGTTAACCATGGTGGAACAATGAGTTCTTTTATTAGAGCTCTTAAGGTCGGTACTTTCGATGAATATTGAATGATCGTCTATAGTGTTATAATTCTCTTCTAACAGTTAAATTTGATCACAACCTGCTGACATCATGTTTCACGTAGTACTTTTCAGATAGCATGCGTCCAACATTTTTCTACGGAGCCTTTTAGCTTTGTGCTCAGAGGGCTTATTGAAGAAGATGTACAGGTTTGCTTTTGTATTTCTTGATTGATTCTAATGCAGCTGCAATTTAAGCATCTCTCATACAATATTTGGGAGGAGATATCTGGGTTGTAAAGGAAAGAGCTGAAACAGAGACCAAGAAATACGTTTTTCATAGGAAGATTATAGGAAATGGAAAGTCATTTTAGTTCGGATCTACAAACTCATTTTCCACATTTTGTGGGGACAAGGTCTTATGTTTCAAATTTGAAAGATAGCCTTTCCTTCTACATTGTAATGATTTTGAATGGATATCATGTTAATTTACTAGGCTTTAATTTTTTCCAGGGGTATCGACTTCACCCCTTTCATTCCATTCATTTATTCCTCTCCTAGATGATAGATATCGTAACCTCCTCTCCCCCCATCATTGTCTCCATTGATTTCGTTGTTCTCCCTCTTTAGTGCAATATTCTTTTGAACATCTTAATGATGTGGCTACAACTCTGTTTTCAGTAATACCTAATAAAATGTTAAGCTCATCTATTTTCACTTCCTTATCAAATGTGGTGAAAGACGAACAATTTATCTTGGTTTGTAATCCAAACGTCTGCCAATCTGTAATTATGAATTTGTGTATCAAGATGATCTAGACAATGTAACTGAAAGTCCAGGCGGCATCCCAATTCTGACAGAATCTTTTGATAATATACCAGTGAGTATTGCGAAATCATACCCAAGTGAGCAGCATATTGATGATGCCTGATATGTTTGTCCGCTTCTCGACAAAGAGGACTAAAAAGCCTGATTTTGATGAAAGTATATCACCACCTTGTAGTTTAAATTTTCTCTGTGCGACCTATCATGCTTGATGTTTTATCTTTTTTCCATCATGTGCCTACAACCCTTTTTGTATAGCTGAACTTTTATATGTTCTGTTCTTACACTCAGAAATTTCCGATGCATGATGTCAGATTTTATTTGTTAGGCTTAAGTATAATTTTCTTCAAAGCATTCTTCTTTGATCCTTGAAATGCATATGTATCCCATCTCGCTTATTTTACGGGCGTCATGGTTTTTCCTTTTTCCTTATTTTTATATTTTGCAATTTAGTTCTTGTCTAACAATCCAATTGGTTATAGGGAAGCAAGCAGGGTTTATTGCCGAAAGCCATCTACAATTGTGCTTCTAATATTTCACCTCGTGACAGGTATGTGCTTAAGGAAGTCAGCATTATCTTGATAGAGTAACATAAAAGGTGGTATACTGACTTTATGCTTGCGGAATTATCGCTAGGAATAAAATGGATGAAGAAGCTGTTCAAAAAACTGGTTCCTGAAATCGTACAACTTAAGAGACTGCATTTTTTGTGGAGCATTGTGGTTCTGGTGAGGGCTTTATTTGGTGCTTTTAATAGACTTGCATGTTAAAGATTACTTGAGAAAAAAGCGGGGAAAAAGGAAAAAGGATATTTGGAGTTGCTTTTTCCTGCAGCTGTTGCTGACATTAGATTGAAGAGCTTTTCATCTTGCTTAGATCAATAGCAAATGCCCTGCTCACGACCTGAAGCCAGTTCCTATTTACTTCAATGTAGAGACTCTCTTGCCATTGTTATATTATAGTCTTTGGATTCATGAGTAAAGCAATCAGCAACCCGACTAGTGGTGTAAAATTTTCTTTGTATCATTCCTTCCTGATAAATTAGTCATTGCAAGCCTAGATGCTAATTGTACAGCAATTTCACAATCATAGAGTATGTAGAAAGATTTTACATATGTTTTGGTGCATGTTAGTATAAATGAAACTGAGAGTTCTAAATGAGCAATCTAAACGTGAGAATTTAATGTTGTATTCTATATTTGAGTTCATCTATTGTGCACTTAAGCTTTAATCACCATTTAATTTTCCTTGGCTGGAAGAGAATATTGAAGCTTAGTTTTCCCGTTTACTTTCACAAACTCAAGTAGGTAAATATTTTACTTAATAAATTTGAGAGCATGGTATCATTACTTCTAAAACATGTACTACTGGGAACTCATTGATATCACTGTAAATCTTTTAAAATGGGTTATACTCATAAAGAAACGGTTGATCTATTCTTACTTTTTGTTAATATATGTGAAGTTCAGTGTCTATATGAAGCTGGAAAGTATGATGAGCTCCACCTGCTAGACTTACTGTGTGAGGCACTCGATCCAGAGTCTTATGCATCAAGGGTTCCAGGTTCTTTTACTCAAGAGACTAGACATACAAGAGCATCATCTCCAAATGATTGTTTTACCCATCAGCATAATTTTACCATGAGAAAGGGTGGATTTATCTCTCAAGCAATGCGGAAAGTGAGGTAAGAGGGTGTTTTTCAAAACTATTAATCCTGAAACAATATAGAGGTCTTCAGAGGGTAGAGATCTGAATCTCTGTCAGTTCTTCCATTTTTTGTGTTTAGCTTGCTGGTGTTTCTACTAATTATGCTTTCTACAGCTTTGTAGTAAGTGCAGTATGGAAGTTACAGCTGCCCTATTCAAATTCTCTCGTGATCTTTTCATTAACTAGTTTTGTGCTTTTATAAAAAGCACAGATTATGGTAATATTATATTTGTGACTCAAGCATGTTTTTCATCAGCTGGACACATGCCATTTCTAGATCTCTTTGAGGAGTCTGTATGCATATGGTTCTGGAGCTTTCTGGAACTATTTTGCTGATTTAATCCGCCTTTTGTACAGCTCCCCTTTTGTCCAGCTACAATCTCCGCGGTTCGAAAAAAAAAGAAGCGAGCTTAGCTAAAATTGGTTGGAATTAGTCGTACTCCTTGCGGGCTCTCTCTTCGTTGTTGCTGTGCGCTAGAGAAAAAAAGTGGGCGTCGATATGTGATAGAAAAAAAAAA
>JAGVVM010003062.1:0-33422 GCA_019149425.1 Psidium friedrichsthalianum
GTAATGGCACCTAAGAGAATCAGTTCTGGTGTTAGAGTTCAATGTTCACACTAGGTGCCCTAGCTTGCATATAGTATAAAGATGTCATATAACTTAAATTTACACTACTTTGGAGTTTTACTGTCATACATTGTTCACAGTTATTAAATTCTGTATGGTTATCCAAGATTTTTGTATTGTTCATCGGTCGTAATTTTTTAGGATCTTCGATCCAGGATTCAATCCTAAGTACAATGCCGATCTACAAGTTTCCTTGTGCCTCGGTTTTCTCAAAGAAGCCGGAAGGGGCTGGAGGATGGTAAGAAGGAAAATTGTGGCCATTCTCTAAAGTTGAATGGAGGAGTCCACAAAGAAAAAGAGAGAAAACTTATAATGTGGGGAGTGCAGGAATTCACACAGTGTGCCTATGTTTTGAACTTCGTTCTCTGTTTGACTTTTTATATGTATGTAACTGTGCAAAACTGAGTAAAAACTTCACAATTTGGCCCTCTGTTTTGTTAAATTGTAGGCTTATGATCCTCAATCCATAATGTTGTCTCAAATGCTGTGCCTCTTTGAATGACTGGAGATGAAGTTAATTTCAAAGCAATGCTTAGTAATAGTTATTTCTGTTTGGCACCTCCGTAGCAGAGAAAAATGGTCCTTGCACATGGATTTGATGTGTGATTTTATCTTTTCGTTTTTTGTGGTTGTGCTAATAATAAAAATGTATGTTTTTAGTGATGGCTAGTGTGCATTTTTTGCAAGCAGCCTGGTTTGGAGGGTTAATAATGATAAGATAACTCTTATGGACTGCGTACAAAGGTATATTTTGTCGTTGATTATTTGTTTGTTGTTTTTTGCCAAACACCAGAAGAAAGATATAACAACCTATTGCCTTATATCTTTTGTGATTGACGTAATTGAGTACGTATAAGAGATTTCTCAGATTCCCTTGTCCTGTCATAAAAAGTCCCGAAAATGCAGCTGACATGACATAGTCTCCTCAATGACGGCCATTTGTCAAGGCCGAGGACTCCACCGTCAAGATAGAAATCTCTGGCGCATACCTTGTATTTCCTACTGATCTAATTCTTACTGTCAAAGGATTGTCTCTGTGAAATAATCAGAGGATTGCCTATTACTTGTTGACTAAATTTTTTTTCTCTCATTCATTTAAATATCATGCATCACATTCTCATTCTCCTTGCAATCCCATTATTCTTACTATTCCAAATACCATTCTTTTCAGCTCTCTCAATTTGCTTGAGATGGGAGATCAAGCGGAAGAAAAAGTAGGCACTCCGCATGCGAAAGCAACAAGCTTTTCTATGCCAAGAGTGCGAAAAGAACCCATCAAAATACAAATGCCCTGCATGTTCTCTCCGTTCATGTAGCCTTCTGTGCGTAAATGCTCATAACACCGTACTGGCTGCACGGCAAGAGGGATCAGACCTCAGTTCGTCCCTATCTCTCAATTTAATGACAGTGTTCTCCTCTCTGGTATACTCTCTCGCTTTCTCTCCATTGGACAGGCAGCGTATCAAAATTTTGCGCTTTTTTGCTGTCTTGAGTATGATTATTAAGGCATAAATTTTCTGTTGGTAATTGCCTGCTTAACCTGGATGGTTTTTTCTTTTCCTCAGAAAATTACCTTAAGCCTAAAGCTACTTCTATTTTCATTTTACTTTTTAGGAATTTTTTATTTTATATGGTCATAATTCTTTGAAACTCCTGATGGACATAGACTATAATTTGCTCGAGGAAGTGAAGAGGGTGACTGAATCTGCTCACAGAACGAGGACTTAAATTAAGTGTGCATCCTCATTTTAAGTTGCCGTTTCCCCTCCAAAACCTCCGGCGTGCAGCTGCAAGTAGGAGAACAAAACTCTGGTTCCTTCCAAGTGGACTGTCAAAAAGGGCAAGAAATCAGTCTCGATATGAGCAAAGGTGCAACATCACAATCTTGACCTTAGAGGGGACTACATGTATTATGCTATCGATTTTATTAGATGATACACTAAGTCCTGCACATTAGGTGTAGATGATCCTTGAGGTAGGCTTTATGCATTCTTCTTCTTCTGTTTATAATTACTTGATTATATCGGTGGGATTGTTCTCTTGGCTGGGTATACAACATTAGATATGCTGGTCTTTCTGAAGGCATTTAATATTTATCTTCAAAATCTGATTTTGGTCTAGGGTTTTTGTGATAACACTGTCAGTGTTTACTCTACCTGTGATGCTTGTGATCTCCTCCTCATCTTTTTTCTCCTTAAGTCAATAATAAAGCCATCTGATGATAAAAGAGGCTAAGATCAGCTCTTCTATCTCTATTAATGTCTCTGAATTGTCGTTGTTATATGGGTTTATATCTTGATCACTGTTGCAGTTCCTAAGAATGCTTGCAATAGATCATTTAACTGAGAAAATTCTATCAGGAAGTGTTTCCTTCTTCGTTATTTACATTCATTACCGGGAACATTTCTTAAACAAGCATGGTTGAACTTATCTAACCTGTTAATTTAGGTTTTTATCTCATTTGTGTATTATTTTTTTGCTGTGAGATTAGGAAGTGCAGGACTTGTCATGCGTTGACCTTTTTGTCACTCTTTGGATTTACAGATTTAAGGTGTCCGTAAATGTCAGGTTTTTTTCTAAAAATGTTTTTCTTTGATTTTGTAAGGAGTTTTTCCATCTCTGCTTGATCTTGGCATTCCCATGCTTTTTGGTGTTAATGCTTTTCTGCATTTATCAGCTCTCTTTTTTTTGAAGATGTTTTTGCATGTGAAGATTTATTGTTGGAATGTGATTTTTTGAATTATTTTTTATTTTCTCATCTGTAAACTATGCTTTTCTAATTGTTTCTCAGGAAGAAATTTTTTTTTCGTGGACAATTGAATGGCGCTTTCACTCAACAGATGTGGTTCTTTGTGACCATGGGTGAGTCGTGGCAGTTTTGAATCTTGATGAAATCTGATATGCAGTACCTATGTTCACCTCTAATGATGAGAATTGATTTGTGCTACTGTCCATTCCACCAAAAAGCAATGATATCAAGTTCAGTGGTTGAGGATGGTTTTTTTTGCAGAATACATGAGGACACAACCCTTTGTGCCGTTATTGAGAAACATCTGAAACCTGGTCCGTGAGCCATCAGCTAAAGCAATTTTGTGATGAACAGCTGGACAATCTCAGATTTTTTATTCGAAAATATCCTAAGGTAATTTCCCCTTCTTCAAATGTGCTCATGAAATTTAGTCTTTTTTCTTTGCTTGTTCTGCTATGAATCTTTCTCTTCAATGGAGGCATGCATAAGATCAATTTTGGATGTCAATCTTTGGAGTTGACTGTCCATCTTTACGTGCTGCCTATCCACTTCTCAGCATTTTAATGTTCAGCCTAGGGAGTTCATTTCTACATTTTGCCAATCCAGGTCCCCAAATCACCTTTCAAGGAGTTGGACATAAGGACCTCTCTAGGCAACTATTGGCAAATGTTGTCATCTTAGAATATCCGGTAATACACATCTTTCCTTCCATCACACAGTTGTGATTTTGAAGTTGTGAAAGAGAGGGAGAGCCATCAATCCCAAATCAGATTTGCAGTGCTCTGTTGAAGAGTGATAACTCGAATGTGCATGGCGTCCACTTCAGGGAGGAGATTATTGAAGATAATGGCTGTTTGGAATCGCGGGTGTGTGACCTATTGCAGCCATGGAACTCAAGTCGAGAATCTCAAGTTTCCCATCAAAATACGAAGCATCCAGGGGCCCGTGGCAGGACATGTATCTGGGCTAAGCGAACCACTTCCCCTCCAGTGCTGGGATTCAGGGATTATCGAGGACTTGGAGTTCGACTTCGATCAGGGACTTCTAGATGCCTATTTCAAATCTCATTGCACAAATGAATCCGATGATTTTTTTGAATTGGATGATGAGTTTTGCCAGAAAGGTGTAGAGAAAGAAAGAACAGCTTACCTGGAGGGGGCAGCTTAGCATCAGTGGAGGATGAATTAGAGGAAGGCGAGATTTTGGAATGATGAGCCACTCTCACGACTTATCTCGCCTGTTGTGCTCTATATATTTACGGATTTTGTAATATCATGTGGCCTGGAGATGCCTGAGATGGCAAGATTGAGGAGTCCTTTTGTTGCAGAATGGTCACTAAGCAAAGTCCCCTGTTTTCTCCTCTTCATTACACCGTGCAGGAAGATTGAACAGCTTTAGAAGTTAGAGGCGCGCCTGTCCGTTCTCTCTGGTGGAGCAAGGCATTTGTAGCTGAGTTTTGGGGTTGGTTTGGAATAGGAGTGGGCAAGTGGAGTTTGATTTCATATCTGGTTTTCTATGGGTACTTTGTTTTTGTAGTTTGAACTCCGATTCTCCTCGATCCTTTGGAACACCGTCTTCATGTTCCTTAAACACCACAGTTGGTAGAAGGGATGCAAAAGTCAATGTCTTCGTTTTCCTTGGGGGAGACCCGTGAGATGCAAATTCGCAAATGCAGACCGTAGCTTTTCTTTTGGATCCTACACATACCTTGTGTAGGTCTTTGTTTTGCACCTGTATGAATGACATGAACACGTTTGAACTTGAGGTTCTTGTATGTTACCCTCTATGTCAAACTTTATTGTTGACATGATCTTCTAATTTGCTCAATATTAGAACAGATTTTATGGTGGCCGAGGCTTTTTAAGTGATGGCGGTAAAATTTATTTCTCATATGAGTAGTGTGTCGGGGTGATATTTTCGTCTCATGTAAATTTTCTTCTTCGGCTCAAGTGGTAAGAGTGCAGAGATATGACTATCGAGCGATCATGAAATATTCTGCAAACCTCGTGGACCTGGTAAAGTCGCGGCCTTTTATCATGCATGCGTGGTATTGATTGGAAAAATCGTCACATCTGTCGTATATCATGTGAAAGAAATATCATCTCAATCGTTCATTACGTCCGATACAGTTTGTTGGGTCACGTGATCAGTGATCATATTTGAAATGAAGTTGATCTACGCGGTTTATATATATTATATTTTCCCCACTTCATCTTCACATGCTTTGTGAGGCAACTTCGGCCTAATGCAAGTAGGTTGACTTTTGAATTTTTTTTTTTTTTTTTCAGAAAACAGAATTTTTTTTTTTGGTCAAAAAACAGATTCGTGATGTACTTTTTTGGGGCTAGGCAATTTAAGTTGAGACCTGGGGATGGAAACACACCTCAACATCACAGTCACCCTTTATCCCCATAATTTATTTGGAGTCCGGCGGTCGATGAAACTCGAATAAAAGTAGAAAATTACTAAAATAAAGGCAAGATAGGGAGTATGAAAAAAAACACAGCTGTGATTTATAATTGTTTGTTTTATGATAATTTTATTTTTGCATTGACTCACAGACCGGAATTCTGGGAAATTCTGATGCCATTGGTTCCAGCTATTTCTTTTGGGTTGCTGATCCATGGGCCTTTTCACTAAGCTTTCTGTTCATTTGGTGGAAAATAGCTTTTAAAAAGATACTTTTTGGAATTTTGTAACTCTTATTTAACTGAAAGTAATTAGTCATGAAAAATGATTTCTTGTGATGGAAAAAAACACCTTCAAAGTAAGAAAAAATGATTGCCTATCTTTTTGAAAAGAGAAATACATTTTTCCCTCGTGTTTCCTTCCTCCATTCTTTCACTATTTTGTTTTTCTTTTTAAATTATTTTATATTATTTTATTATGATATATTGTTTTATGGGGTAATTTTTATTTTTTCTCGATCTCTCTTCTCTTTTCGTTTAGCTTTTTTTTTTGTACTTTTTTTTCTCTCTTCTTCTTCAGGTCTTCGAGAATCGATCGCCTGCCCTTGTTGGACAACTGAGGGAGGCCGAATCATATGGTGAATGGTCGAAGAAGAGGAGTAAAATAAAAGAGAAGAGAATAAATAAAATAAATAAAAGAGGAAAAAAAATATAACTTTGAAAAAAACATAATAAAGAACAAAGGAAAAGAAGAAAATAAAATAAAATTTATTAAAATGAGTTAATGAAGGGAAAATCAAATTTTGATTTTCCCATACGAACGTCAGAAAATATTGTAACAGTCATTTTTCCGATTCACCAACCTAATACTGAAGAAATACTGTCATTTTCTTGAAAACATGACTTACTCGGAAAACATATTTCCGAAATAACCACTCATTTTACGGAAGCGAAATCCTTAACACCCCCTTTTTATGTTCAAGCAATCAATATTTCCTTTAATAGACATATTTGATACAAGAAATTTATTTATTCAATCCATAACTGTCTCTTTCAATAAAATTAAGGTTTGGAACGATATAACATTTTTTTTTCAAAAAAACCATATGTAAAACACAAAACAAGCTAATTTTTTTTTTTTATGTCCCCGTATTAATTCATGTAAATTAAGTAAGAAAGGCAAAAAAAAAAGGCATATTCCATTATCGATTAACTTCTTTCATTGAAATTAAATTCAAATGAAAGAAGTTTTAATCGGGATAATGGAATATGCGCTCTACCTTAATTTTAAGCATGAATTAATCGACATAAAAAAAATTAGCTTGTTTGTGTTTTTTACGATCTGGAAAAAAAAAATGTTATCGGTCCAAACGTAATTTTATGAAGAGACAGTTTTAATGGTTGAATAATAAATTTTGTATCAAATCATTTCATTAAAGGATAATTTGATTTGTTGAGCATAAAAAAGGGTGGTGTTTAGGATTTTCGCTGAAAATGAGTTATTTTCGGACATATGGTGGTTCCAGTATGTCCCTAATTTCAAGAAAATAGACATATTTTTCAGTATTAGGTGAAATCTGAAAATGACCTGGTACAATTAATTTTCTGACGTTCCCGTATGGAAACAATTGGGATTTTCCTTCATTAACTCATGTTTAATAATTTTTATTTTTTATTTTCATTTTTCCTTGTTTGATTTTCTTTTTTTTCCCTAAGTATTATTTTTTTTTTTCTCCTTTTATTTATTTATTATTACTCTTCTCTTTTATTTTTGTTCCCCTCTTCTTCGATCCATTTCACTCAATGATCGGCTCCCTCAGTTGCGGCAGCGATCGACCCTGAGAAAAGTAGAAGAAAAAGTACAAAAAAAAAGCTAAAAGAAAAGAGAAGAGAGAGAAAAAATAAATACAAAATAAAATATTCAAATAAACATTAAAATAATTTAAAAAGAAAACAATATGTGAAAGAATGGAGGAAGGAACACGAGGAAAAATGTAATTTTCTCTTTCAAAAGAGGCAATCATTTTTTCTTACTTTTGAAGGTGTTTTTTTCACATCACAAGAAATCATTTTCATGACTCATTTTACTTTCAGTGAAATAAGAGTTACAAAATTTCGAAAAGATATCTTTTTTAAAGCTATTTTGTTTCACCAATGAACAGAAGCTTAGTGAAAAGGCCCAGGATGCAGCCAGCCCAAAAAGAAATAGCTGGACCAAGGCATCAGAATTTCCAGAATTCACGGCTGTGAGTCCATTGCAAAATAAAATATATCATAAAACAACAATTATAATCACAGTGTGTTTTTTTTTTTCCTCCTATGCCTTTGCCCTTTATTTTTTAGTAATCTTTATCTTTTTATTCGAGTTTTTCAATCGACCGCGCGACTCCAAATAATTTGGGATAAGGTGAATGTTGATGTTAGCTGTGTTTCATCTCCAGGTCTCAACTTAATTTGCCTAGCCCCAAAAAGTACATTACGAATCTGTTTTTTGACCCCAAAAAAAAAATCAGTTTTCTGAAAAACAAAAACAAAAAAAAAAGTCAAAAGTCAACCCTACTTGCATTTGGCCGAAGTTGCCTCACAAAGCATGCGAAGATGAAGTGGGGAAAAGAAAAATATATAAACCGCGTAGATCAACTTCATTTCAAAAATTGATCACTGATCACGTGACCCAACAAACTGTATCGACGTAATGAACGATTGAGATGATATTCGTTCACATGATATCTACAACAGATGTGACGATTTTTCCAATTCAATACCACACATGCATGTATAAAAGGCCGCGACTTTACCGTCCACGAGGTTTGCAGAATATTTCATGATCGCTCGATAGTCATATCTCTGCACTCTTACCACTTGAGCCGAAGAAGAAAATTTACATGAGACGAAATATCACCCCGACCACTACTCATATGAGAAATAAATTTTACCGCCGTCACTTAAAAAGCCTCGGCCACCATAAATCTGTTCTAATATTGAGCAAATTAGAAGATCATGTCAACAATAAGCTTGACATAGAGGGCAACATACAAGAACCTCAAGTTCAAACGTGTTCATGTCATTCATACAGGTGCAAAATAAAGACCTACTCAAGGTATGTGTAGGATCCAAAAGGAAACACTACGGTCTGCATTTACGAATTTGCATCTCACGGGTCTCCCCCAAGGAAAACGAAGACATTGACTTTTGCATCACTTCTACAACTGTGATGTTTAAGGAACATGAAGACGGTGTTCCAAAGGATCGAGGAGAATCGGAGTTCAAACTACAAAAACAAAGAACACATATGAACCAGATATGAAATCAAACTCCACTTGCCCACTCCTATTCCAAACCAACCCCAAAACTCAGCTACAAATGCCTTGCTCCACTGTAGAGAGAACGGCAGGCGCGCCTCTAACTTCTAAAGCTTGTTCAATCTTCCTGCACAGTGTAATGAAGAGGAGAAAACAGGAGACTTTGCTTTAGTGACCATTCTGCAACAAAAGGACTCCTCAATCTTGCCATCTCAGGCATCTCCAGGTCACATGATATTACCAAAATCCGTAAATATATAGAGCACAACATGCGAGATAAGTCGTGAGAGTGGCTCATCATTCCAAAATCTCGCCTTCCTCTAATTCATCGTCCACTGATGCTAAGCTGCACCCTCCAGGTAAGCCTGTTCTTTCTTCTCTACCTTTTCTGGCAAACTCATCATCCAATTCAAAAAAATCATCGGGATTCATTTGTGCAATGAGATTTGAATAGGCATCTAGAAGTCCCTGATCGAAGTCGAACTCCAAGTCCTCGATAATCCCTGAATCCCCAGCACTGGAGGGAAGTGGTTCGCTTAGCCCAGATACATGTCCTGCCAAGGGCCCGCTTGATGCTTTTGTATTTTGATGGGAAACTTGAGATTCTCGACTTGAGTTCCATGGCTGCATTAGGTCACACACCCGCGATTCCAAACAGCCATTATCTTCAATAATCTCCTCCCTGAAGTGGACGCCATGCACATTCGAGTTATCACTTCCAACAGAGCACTGCAAATCTGATTTGGGATTGATGGCTCTCCTCTCTTTCACAACTTCAAAATCACAACTGTGTGATGGAAGGAAGATGTGTATTACCGGATATTCTAAGATGACAACATTTGCCAATAGTTGCCTAAGAGAGGTCCTTATGTCCAACTCCTTGAAAGGTGATTTGGGACCCTGGATTGGCAAAATGTAGAAATGAACTCCCTAGGCTGAACATTTAAATGCTGAGAAGTCGGATAGGCAGCACGTAAAGATGGACAGTCAACTCCAAAGATTGACATCCAAAATTGATCTTATGCATGCCCTCCATTGAAGAGAAAGATTCATAGCATGAACAAGCAAAGGAAAGACTAAATTTCATGAGCACATTTGAAGAAGGGGAAATTACCTTAGGATATTTACGAATAAAAAATCTGAGATTGTCCAGCTGTTCATCACAAAATTGCTTTAGCTGATGGCTCCACGGACCCGGTTTCAGATGTTTCTCAATAACGGCACAAAGGGTCGTGTCCTCATGTATTCTGCAACAAAAACCATCCTCAACCACTGAACTTGATATCATTGCTTTTTGGAATGGACAGTAGCACAAATCAATTCTCATCATTAGAGGTGAACATAGGTACTGCATATCAGATTTCATCAAGATTAAACTGCACATGACTCACCCATGGTCACAAAGAACCACATCTGTCGAGTGAAAGCGCCATTCAATTGTCCACGAAATAAATTTCTTCCTGAAACAATTAGAAAAGCATAGTTTACAGATGAGAAAATAAAAAATAATTCAAAAATCACATTCCAACAATAAATCTTCACATGCAAAAACATCTTCAAAAAAGAGAGCTGATGAATGCAGAAAGCATTAACACCAAAAGCATGGGAATGCCAAGATCAAGCAGATGGAAAAACTGCTTACAAAATTCAAAGAAAACCATTTTTAGAAAAAACCTGACATTTACGGACACCTTAAATCTGTAAATCCAAAGAGTGACAAAAAGGTCAACGCATGACAAGTCCTGCACTTCCTAATCTCACAGCAAGAAAATAATACACAAATGAGATTAAAACCTAAATTAGCAGGTTAGATAAGTTCGACCATGCTTGTTTAAGAAATGTTCCTGGTAATGAAAGTAAATAACGAAGAAGGAAACACTTCCTGATAGAATTTTCCCAGTTAAATGATCTATTGCAAGTATTCTTAGGAACTGCAACAGTGATCAAGATATAAACCCATATAACGACAATTCAGAGACATTATAGAGATAGAAGAGCTGATCTTAGCCTCTTTTATCATCAGATGGCTTTATTATTGACTTAAGGAGAAAAAAGATGAGGAGGAGATCACAACATCACAGGTAGAGTAAACACTGACAGTGTTATCACAAAACCCCTAGACCAAAATCAGATTTTGAAGATAAATATTAAATGCCTTCAGAAAGACCAGCATATCTAATGTTGTATACCCAGCCAAGAGAACAATCCCACCGACATAATCAAGTAACTAATGAACAGAAGAAGAAGAATGCATAAAGCCTACCTCAAGGATCATCTACACCTAATGTGCAGGACTTAGTGTATCATCTTATAAAATCGATAGCATAATACATGTAGTCCCCTCTAAGGTCAAGATTGTGATGTTGCACCTTTGCTCATATCGAGACTGATTTCTTGCCCTTTTTGACAGTCCACTTGGAAGGAACCAGAGTTTTGTTCTCCTACTTGCAGCTGCACGCCGGAGGTTTTGGAGGGGAAACGGCAACTTAAAATGAGGATGCACACTTAATTTAGTCCTCGTTCTGTGAGCAGATTCAGTCACCCTCTTCACTTCCTCGAGCAAATTATAGTCTATGTCCATCAGGAGTTTCAAAGAATTATGACCATATAAAATAAAAAATTTCTTAAAAAGTAAAATGAAAATAGAAGTAAGCTTTAGGCTTAAGGTAATTTTCTGAGGAAAAGAAACCATTCAGGTTAAGCAGGCAATTACCAACAGAAATTTATGCCTTAATAATCATACTCAAGACAGCAAAAAGCTAAAATTTGAATACGCATGCCTGTCCAATGGAGAGAAAGCGAGAGAGTATACCAGAGAGGAGAACACTGTCATTAAATTGAGAGATAGGGACGAACTGAGTCTGATCCCTCTTGCCGCTGCAGCCAGTACGGTGTTTATGAGCATTTACGCACAGAAGGCTACATGAACGGAGAGAACATGCAGGGCATTTGTATTTTGATGGGTTCTTTTCACACTCTTGGCATAGAAAAGCTTGTTGCTTCGCATGCGGAGTGCCTACTTTTTCTTCCGCTTGATCTCCCATCTCAAGCAAATTTGAGAGAGCTGAAAAGAATGGTATTTGGAATAGTAAGAATAATGGGATTGCAAGGAGAATTGAGAATGTGATGCATGATATTTAAATGAATGAGAGAAATAAATTTAGTCAAGAATGTAATAGGCAATCCTCTGATTATTTCACAGAGACAATCCTTTGACAGTAAGAATTAGATCAGTAGGAAATAAAGGTATGCGCCAGAGATTTCTATCTTGACCGGTGGAGTCCTCGGCCTTGACAAATGGCCGTCATTGAGAGACTATGTCATGTCAGCTGCATTTCGGGACTTTTTATGACAGGACAAGGAATCTGAGAAATCTCTTATATGCCTCCCTCATTACGTCAATCACAAGATATAAGGCAGTAGGTTGTATATTCTTCTTCTGGTGTTTGGCAAAAACAACAAACAAATCAACGACAAAATATACCTTTGTACGCAGTCCATAAGAGTTATCTTATCATTATTAACCCTCCAAACCAGGCTGCTTGCAAAAATGCACACTAGCCATCACTAAAACACTACATTTTTATTATTTAGCCCAACCACAAAAACGAAAAGATAAATCACACATCAAATCCATGTGCAAGGACCATTTTTTCTCTGCTACGGGGTGCCAAACCAGATAATAACTATTACTAAGCATTGCTTTGAAATTAACTTCATCTCAGTCATTCAAAGAGGCACAGCATTTTGAGACAACATTATGGATTGAGGATCATAAGCCTACAAATTTAACAAACAGAGGCCAAATTGTGAAGTTTTTACTCAGTTTTGCACAGTTACATACATATAAAAAGTTAAACAAGGGAACGAAGTTCAAACATAGGCACACTGTGTGAATTCCTGCACTCCCACATTATAAGTTTTCTCTCTTTTTCTTTGTGGACTCCTCCATTCAACTTTAGAGAATGCCCACAATTTTCTCTTCTTACCATCCTCCAGCCCCTTCCGGCTTCTTCGTAGAAACCGGCACAAGGAAACTTGCTAGGATCGGCATTGTGCTTAGGATTGAATCCTGGATCCTAAGATCCTAAAAATTACATGAACAATACAAAAATCTTGGATAACCATACGGAATTTAATAACTGTGAACAATGTATGACAGTAAAACTCCAAAGTAGTGTAAATTTAAGTTTATGACATCTTTATACTATATGAGCTGGCCCTAGTGACATTGAACCTAACACCAGACTGATTCTGCTTAGGTGCCTTACTGCCACTAGGCTTTGATGGAGGAACAGGCTCTTTAGGGGGGGAGCCACTCCACTAGCAGAAGTTGTTGTAGGAGTTTGCACGCTCTCATTTTGAGGAGCTTGAGAATGAGAATCATGGGTTGAAGACATCTTAACAAGTACTACTGATGCCAATAACTAACAGAAACAATGTAACAAGAACGACAAATTGAAGTAACTGAAATCAAAAGCCAGGACAATATCTCAGCTCAGCCCATGCACAACCAGTCATCAACATCAAGTACCAACCAAAGTCAGAAATTCCCATTACCCAACTAATTTCATAGCCCATCCGTCCACCATTCTTCAGTTGATAACATTTGGAGTACACCAAACAAACTCAACTTTAAGATTTATACACTGAATAATCACCGAAATGAATCCTTCCACACGACTCCTTGCTCGTTTTTGTCGTCCAACGTTCGCCACGATTCAATCTGTTCAGCATCGACAAACAACACGAGTAATTTGTTTGGAATCTCATTTCTTTTATAAAAAAAACAGAAATTTCGGCCATATATATATATATATATATAAACCCTCACTGGACTAGAACCTGTGGCTGAGTGAGCCACCGCCGTGTCGGTGCGTCCAAGCGTTTGCGAGGGCCTGGAGGCGTGAATAGTCGCCGTCAAAGCTCGTGGAGGCCGATACGAACAGAAGCTACGAGAGAGACCGTCGTGCGGCGTCGAAGCTCGGGAGAGCTTACACTCATGGAGATGTGCTTGCCCGGGGAACTCTCTAGACAAAAGAGAGAGACAGAGACAGAGAGACAGAGAGAGAGAGAGGCTGTGGATGGTTGCGACACGCAGTGGGTCGCCTCGTCACGGTGGTTCTCGGAGTAACTCGAGAGAGGCGCGGCTGAAGAGAAGGGCTCTGTCTTTTCAAGCCATATGTTTTCGAAGGCCGGATGGCCCGACCGACCCGAATGAATAAGAACCGACTCCGAAATAGCATATCGGAGACCCGACCCGTTTTCCCTCCCCTTTTCTCCTCCGTGTGTAGTATGAGAGAGAGAACTCGAAAACTACTCCGAAGAAAGCCATGGAAGAAGCTCCGAGCTCACCACCGTCCCTCAACGATCCACTGACCAACCCATCCTCCTCCTTGTCGTCCCTCAACGACCTCGCCTACGAGCTCTCGTCCCTCGAGGACCTCGCCAATAGCGGCTCGTGGCGGTCCATTATCGACAAGGTCGCTCGCGCCCGGTCCCTCTCCCTCCTCCGCCACCCCCACGACCACCTCGCCTACCTCTCGTACAACGCCCTCGCCCTCTCCAAGCTCCGCCGCTTCGCCGACGCCTCCGCCGAGCTCGACTCCCTCCAGGATCTCGACTCCTCCGAGTACAGGTACGAGTCCTACCCCCAAATCTACCCGGGCCGGTCCGGCTCGATGGTGCCCTTTTGCCTCCGGTGGCTGAATTGCGTGATTCCGATCAAGTTGGGTAGTCGCCAGGAGGGCTTGGATAGGTTCTATGCCCTTCTGGATTTCGTTAGAGGGAAATTGGAGGAGAGAAGAATCAAGGGTTTGTCTGAGGAGGACGAGTCTTTAAGGGCTTGGAGGAGGAGGGAGGTTTCAGTGATGAATAGCATTGTGGGTAATCATTTGAGTTATAAAGAGTTCAGTGTGTGCTTGGATTTGATCAGGGATATGTTCAGCAGGGGTTATTCGGAGGACCCGGTTCTGGTGTCGAGGTTGGGGTATATTCAGATGCAGATTGGGGATTTGGAGGGTGCGAAGAGCTCATTTAAGCAGATCGAGGGGATGGCAAGCGAAGGGAAGGATCGTGGGTCATTGAGTGAGGTTGAGTTGAAGAATCTTGTGAATAGAAATAGGGCCTTGGTGTATCTGGTGGGAAGGATTATGTGTCAGCTGTGAGGGAGTATGAGGAGTGTATTGAAAGAGATGATTCGGATGTGGTGGCAATCAACAATAAGGCGCTTTGTTTAATGTATTTGAGGGACTTGTCGGATTCAATCAAGGTGCTGGAGAATGCACTTGAACGGGTACCTACCGTTGCTTTGAATGAGTCTCTCGTGGTCAATCTGTGTAGCATGTACGAGTTGGCGTATGTTAATCATGCAGATATTAAGAAGACTTTGAGTAATTGGATTGCGCGAGTGGCTCCTGATGATTTTGATTCTTCATGCACCAGGATTTGATGGTACTTTCTCGTTTATTTTCATACAACATTTTGCACACTGACATTTTGCTTACCCATGTAATCGATTTTGTGAATGATATTTGAATATGCTTACAATTTTTTTTTCTGAGAAAAGAAGAGAGTGAATTACCTTAGTGTATCATCTATATGGGATCTGTGCTAATGATAATGTGGAGATGATTGCCATATATATGGAACATATGGAACCAATAAAATGGTTGTCTGTTTCCACATCTCTAGTCCCTCGGTGGAACTACGATACGGTTTGGAGGACATTCTCACATCATTGGTTAGAATGTGACTTCATTGTCCTTGTTTACTTGAATATAGATGGAGTCCCTTGTGTCTCTCTGTCTTGTGCTTCTCCCCTATGTATGATTCTATGTTGTCCGATCTGACTTAAATATAGATTGGGTCCATTGTTGTGTCTCCATGTTGCGCTTCTCCCTAGGGGTGATTGGTTCCATGATTGGTTGGTTCTCAACCTGGAATCAAGAATTGGACCGGATAGGGTCACTTTCTAGTTTGTGGAACGAAGAACCAACTATTTCCCTTGTAGAATTGGCTATGGTCCGGTCCGGTTCTTTTTTCTTTAATGGCTTCTACTGTAAAGGGGCCCATTCATATAAAGAAAAACAAATTTTATACATACTTTGGGTCGGTTTTGCCGATTCGGTCTAGTCAATTCGGTCTGGTTCCTCCTCAGGACTTGGAACTAGACCGGTTATTTCTTGGTTCCTAATTTTTGGAATTAGGAACCGGACTGATTTCCGTTGGAACCACCCAGAACTGGCTGGTCCGATCCTCTTTCTTAGGTTGGACTGAGACTGATGCATAAGCCCACTTCTCCCCAATGTTGTATTATGTTCTATTGCTTAAGGAATTGGTCAGGGTGTTAAATATAGGTAAATGAATTATTAATTGCTCCATATACTCTTTATGCTATAGACGACATATTGTTATTACTATGGAGTCTGGGCAAAAGAGCGACCTTATGTAACCTTGGTTATAAATGTGTATGGCACCACAAGCTTGTCTAACCATAATAGACTGCATGTGAATGCTTGTTACGTGATGGAGAGCTTGGAAGAGCGGTAGCTTGGCTTGCTAGGGTTCATATAGCTGACCACATGTAGTGGGATAAGGCTTGGTGTGTTGTTATTATTTTTGTAGACTGGGTAAATTACTGGTTTTTTCATTCTTAGACCATAGATGCAAATAGTCTTGAACAGCTTTGTCCTGGGAGAGAAACTTAATGTTGGTTACCAATGCATTAAGGTAGAAAACCTAGAAATGAAGCCTGCAGAGGCTGTTAATTATTCTCCCTCTTTTTGATCTTGCAAATTTTTTTAGTTGTTTGAGGTGCGCAGCAAACCTTTCAATTCTTTCCTTCACACTGGTCAGAGATTGGTAAAAGGAGTGATGTTTTTGCAGAAAATCCACATTCCTTAGATTTTGAGTAGGGCATCTAGTTGCTGGTGTAGCTGACCCAAATTTATGCTCTTAAATATTGTCCATAATTTTCTTGGAATTGCACTTGTGAGCGTTTCACCAGGTAATTGTTGAAGTAACTCCAGACTTTTTTAGATTTAGCTTAGCTTTGTATCTGTGCCAGAGGAACTGAGTTTTGCTTCTGTTTTAACAGCCCCTGGACATCTGTATTTTAACACTAGCTGTTGCTTCAGAGTTTCAGTTTGAACAATTGCTTATGAAATGATACCACCATTTTGAAGAATGAAGTCTACAACTAGTATAACCTCTTTACAAAAACAAGAATTCGTTCATTTATTGTCAATCTAGTTTTGCTGTTTCATATTATGAAGGTGCTTTCTGGCACAGTAATATTGACATACTGTTATTTTTCCTTATTTGTCTGGAGGTGCAAGCCCGTGGCATCTTCACCTTGAATTTTGTGATTAGAACTACTGCCAAATTCTTTTCCTACTAATTGTGGTGGATCACCTCCATGGATTGTTTTGTGCTATTATGCTGTGTGAATACCTTCCCTCGAAAGTGATGTTTATAAACTCAAGGTTCTTTTGTGTGGTTCATGGTGATGTTTTGCGTTTTGAAATAACATCTTTTTCTAGGAGGAGCTTGCGAGTCCTTTTAACCTGTTGTTTTTTCTTGTCTCATCCTCTATCAGCACCATGCAAACTCAGATACACTAATTTCTAACTCGATCCTTTATGAATACCTACTGATCCACTGAACCATCCTTGCCTAGGCTACATGCATATAATGTACATTTGGTGCTTGTTTTTACTTTTATATTTTTGATTGAAATGGACATTGGGTGCTTGGCAGCTTTTGCATTTTGGTGGATTCAGCAATAGAAGTCTCATCTGACAGAAGTTTCTTTCAAGCTTGATTATTAGCCTGCTGTTGCTATATGTTCGCATAAGACTTGTGATGCGCTTCACCTTCTAATCTTGTCTCGCTTGCGTTCTGTGAGTGAGATCTCCTTGCATGTTGTCAGACTTACATTTTTTGTCCTTCCCCTCGTTGTCTTTGCTACTGCTGAATTCATTCCTTGTCCTCTACTAAGACTGCATTTCATATACTCTGTTGTTAAATCTATTTCACTAAATCCTCTGAAATGGTAAGGTTTTCTTCATGAGTTATTTTCACGAACTCAGTAATTAGAACGCTTCTGCAATTGCTTGTCATGTCCTAGGAAAGTGGAAGTTGATTCTTCTGGTACCAATTTTGAAAAACTTTATGGTCATCCTAGAATGGCTTCATTTGGGCTTTTGACTTGAAAGCTTTAAAGCTTACAAAAAGGTCTGGTAATAGCGAGTTGGTGTGTGATCACTAACAGCTGCTTGAAATAACTAGTTTTCTTTGTTTCAAGTGGTTCTGCAACTTGCCAAATGGACATGCACCAATGCAATTTCGTGAGTGTTTTGTTGTTTCATCCCTTAACCAATAGGGTTTCGAGCTTCTTGCTCTATCTTGGATGGCCTTTCATCTATATTCTTCTGCTGTTCTTTTTTGTCACAGATATGTTCATTCTATTTCAGGGAATGTAAGAGAATCTTTTTGGGATTAGCAAAACAACTCTACAGCTATGAAAAGTACTTAAAAAGAGGACTTTTTGGATGGATAGGTGCGGTGGAAAGGTGAAATAAAGGGTCTCTTGCATTTGAATAGAAAGTTAACTCACTGCATTCGGATACTGATGCCAAATTTGAGGGAATAGCCTGATTTCCATGCATCGTAAACCGTCTATATTGACAGTGGTGAAATTTCAAGGAAACATCCAAGGCTGAGTAGAGGAACATTTTGGTTGGGTATTTACCAGCATGGGATCAGCAAGTACATGTGTAACGTTGTTTGAGCTCTTTTTTTTCCTGTTGTTGACGATCCTTCCAATATTTTTCAGAACAAGGATTGTCGATGACAATAAATGAAAGTAATGTGCCAAGACTGTGCAAATGGATCTCTCTCTCTCTCCTCCTCCTCCTCCTCCTCCTCCTCTAAACCATGCGAATGAGTTGTCAACTAGACTCCTGCCTTATGCTGTGGGCTTGTTTAAGATCTCTTTTGAATGAAGGAACAGACATGCGCTTTCTTCTGGATTATGTTTTTTTTTCACATTGATTTTTGTTATCTACCATCGCGCTTTTGGGTCGAGCTTAAGGAGAAGAGCGGTTCCTTATGCGTCTATTTGGGTGATCCGGCGTGCGTTTTGGAGGTCACATCGAGTCTGACTTCTGTCCCTCTGTGTTATAAGAAATGGATTGACCTTTGACTTTGCTCTCTGTCTATGTGTCGTAGGTTATGAGCGATGAAATACTTAATCTGGTGCGGGGAAGATGTGGTCAAGATGGCTTGTTCGAAAGTTAGATTTGTGGGTTTCTAATAAAAATTGATCTTTTGGTCTATTTATAACTCGAATGAGTCACGAGTAAATGCGAGAACCTCCTGCAGGAATCTGGCGTTTAGACAAAATTCCCAAGCTGGCAAAGCCGGCATTAGCAGAAAGTCCCATGTGAAGTTCCCAGCTGGGTCACCAACTACAAAACGCAAGCGAACCGGTCAATCTCACCAACTCGTCAGTCATCCATCATCATCTTCTACTCTACCGAACCGGTCGTTCCCGTGCAACCGACCGTAACGTCAGGTTACAGCATTCTCACATCTCTCTCTCTCTCTCTCTCACAGAAAAATACTGGCCGAGTTACAAGTTACGGGAATATTTATTTGAACGTTAAGGGGGAAGCCAAAGAACAAAAAATTGTTCTTTCGGGTAAAATTTATAATATAGTTGTAGTGTTATGAAAGTATAGTAAGTTTTGGACTTAAAAAGATGTGAAAGCGCGTGAACCGCAAGATTTAAACAAATTAAAATGTTGAGGTTAATCTAGATGTTTCCCATTCCTAAAGTGCGTTTTGGCCAAAACAAAATGGAATAAAAATATTCACCTCCAAGATTCCGTTTGTTTAACGGAAAATGGCTTTCTAAAAATATTTTCGGATTTTCCGGTGCTTGGGGAGCGGAAAATAGGCTAACCCTGGAAAAATTTTTCCTCTTATGAAAAAATCTTTTTGAAAATTGTGGAAAACGTTTTCCTCATTTTAAAAAGAGGAAATCATTTTCCGCCGAACGCCGCTGTTGGTCCCTGACCGCCGCCCATGGCCGCTCGCCGCCCGCTGTCGATTCCCGGCCGCCGGTCGCCGCCGTCGCCGGTCGCCACCACCGGTCGCCGCTGCAAGTCGCAAGTCGCCTCTGCCTACCGCAAGTCGCCGATTGCCGCTGGCCGCCGCCGGAAAATCAATTGCTTGCCAAATGACGGAAATTGTTTTTCAGTTTATTTTTAAGTATTAGTCAAATACCGAAAAATATTGTTATTTTCTTGGAAAATGACTTCCTGAAAAATGTTTTTTCTCAGGAGATCATTTTCCGTGAAACAAACGAAGCCCAAATCGGCTTTGATTCTCTACTCTCCCCTGCTTGGTGCTAGTTTCTGGCCATCTCGCCTAGATCCTTATGGGAATTACTTCGAATGGCAATGACATTGTGTGTGTGATAATCATTCTATCTCTCTGTTTCTATTCTGAACTTGTTTTTGAAACAGGTTTGAAACAAAGAATTCGTTTGGTATTGTAATTATATTTTTTCGTTTTTGAAACAAATTTTTATTTCAAAAATATATTTGAAAGAGAAATGAAAAACTAAAAATTGTAGTTTCTCTATTCTAGAGATAGAAATGAGAAATAGCGTACCAAAACCCGTCATTATTTCTCAAGTCCTCATCGCACTCTCTCTATCGTCCTTCCTTTGTTGGTCACTGTCCACCCCCACCAACTATCGTCCCTTGCTAACCTTCGCCACCCACCCCTGCCCATCGCTAACCATTATTGATCTCGTTACCAGATGTTGACCACCGCAACAATCCTTGTTGTTGCCCTCACCGTTGGTCGCTATTGCCCATCGTCGGCTGCTGCCAACTACTGTCAATCTCGGTCGCCAAACAATACCCTCCGCCGCCCGCCATCATGACCATTATCGATTATTGCCACCCACCGCTTGCAATCGTCGCCCTTGGTTGCACCATTGGCTACGACCAACCATCGACTACTACTTATTGCCACCCACCACCAATCTTTGTCGCCCACCACAACCGCTGCCGGAACACAAAATAAATAATAAATTTTATCTTCAGAAAATAAATAATATTTTTAATAAATAAAATTATTTTTAAAGTAAAAAATTTATATTGTGTTAATAATATTTCAAAAGTAGAAATTTTTCGTAGGAAATTTTGTGTTAATAATATTCCAAAAGTAGAAGTTTTCAACTATTATCAATTGAACTTATTTTTCAAGAACAGAAAATTTATATTGTTATCAAACATGTTTTTTTGTACAAAAACTCATCCAGAAATTGAAAATAGATTTCTAGCCATAAATTAATTTCAAAAATAGAATGATTATTTTGCGCGCTTTGAATATGATACCCCTCTTCAAGAAATTTATGTCGTTGTCAGATTTTTTTTTCTCAAAAATTCATTTAAAAATTAGAATCAAATTTTTAGTTATAAATTGATTTCGAAAAATAGAATGATTATCATCGCATTCGTGCCCCGTTTAAGAAAGATCCTTGAGGGTCCCCACCAACAAGGGTGGCCCGCCATGATGACGTGGCAGCCGTGATACGCATAACTACTCGAATCGGGACCGTAGGTTTCCAAGACAGAAACCTTATACGATGCTACCTGGGCGGTCCACACAGCCGTCGACCGCTCGAAGGAAGTGTACAAGACGATGGGTGCTTCTCAACAAACCCTTTGCTTGGCTTTCCCACCAACCCCTCCACCAAATCTTCACGAGCGAAGATAATAAAAAGCGGTGCTCGTCCTCGGCATTTGCTGACAAACCCACCAACCTCCAATGGCTGCTAGTGTTGGTGCTCCCTCTGGCATTGGCTTTTCACAGCCTCACGCTCATCCCAAGCAGCAGTGTCTTATGTTTAGCCATTCGGGTGGGAGCAGCGCCTCAAAGTTTGTTTCCTTCCCTTTCAGTTTTTCCCTCAGGTGCGTCTCGTTCGTTCCTTCGGTTGTTATTTTCGCTGGGATATTTCGAGTTTCGGTTCTGGGTTTGTGTAGAAACGCAATCAGCTTCTGTTCTATTCGAAGTCGATTGATCTTTGTGTTGTATGATTGTGGTTGGTTCTGGATCTCCCGCTGCGAAATACGAGAATACCTTGATTGCTTAAAAAGTCCAACTTTTTGAAATGGGAATTGTATTGCATGGTCCCCAGCAGATATGTCCAGATGTGGCTTTGAAATTTTAGATTGCAATGGCAGATGAGTTTCAGTCATTTGCATTTTAGTTGCCACGTATCGTGCAAGGACAATTAAATCATTGCGGAGGGAGATGGAAATTGGTGATATCATGCTAGTTACCACTTATCCATGGTTGATCACCATGATCCTACCAATAAAAGAAAAGATGAACAGGGAATTTGTAAGAAAAGAAAGAGCCGTTGATAAATTATAATGTTTGCTTCACCCAAAGCGCATGACCATCACTTAACTGGTGTCAATATGATAATGTATGATATGCATTTTCTTGCGGTTTGTGCAAGCTGAAGGTTCTCTATTGCTGTTTAAGCAGTGCATTGACCCTTGAAAACTTTCTTCTCGCCGTAGTTTAGTCAGGGTTGCTGGATTTCCTTGCTGACAATCCATGTCACCTCCCAGATCTGTAGATAATACTAAGGAATTACAGTTGCCTAGAATAACTGCAGTGGTGAAGGCACAAGCTGGTCCAGGACACATGGACGTTGACCTCAGTCTGAGTCCAAGGGTGAATTCTGTGAAGCCTTCGAAAACGGTTGCTATAACTGACCAGGCAACTGCTCTTTTAAAGGCCGGTGTACCTGTTATTGCGTTAGCAGCTGGAGAACCTGATTTTGATACACCTTCTGTCATAGCAGAGGTAAAATTGTTCAGGTCCCTAACTATCTGACCTATACGATCAAGTGAATTATTATTAGCTTCTTTCACTTTTGTTCCGCAGGCTGGAATTAATGCTATTCGGGAAGGTTATACAAGATATACACCAAATTCAGGCACATTGGAACTCCGCACAGCGATCTGTAAGAAGCTAGAAGGTTTTTCTCTTTGTTCACTCCATTACCATCTAAAAGGACTGCTCAATGGATTGACATAGTTATTGCTTTGCTTATTCATGCTTTCTATATCTGTTTTTAGAGGAGAATGGGATCTCATATACAACAGATCAGATTGTTGTTAGTAATGGTGCCAAACAGAGCATTCATCAGGCAGTTTGGCCGTCTGTTCTCCAGGAGATGAGGTCTGCCCATTGCTTAATGAAATCATCCTTGTGATTTTTTTTTCCTTATTATGATATATGTTCAGTTATTTCCTTGTTTTAATTCCAATTCCATGAGTCATCATTGCTGGAGTGAGGCAATTTTGCCTATTGTTGGAATCAATGATAATATTTGAACTTTTGGAGTAAATTAGCAGTTGAAAGCAGCTTGAAGCCACTTCTGGTTTGACGCCATGTCTTCTGATAGGTGATAGAACTTTAAATCTGTGAAGTTGATGAGTGATGACATCTTTGCTCATTTAGTCTCAGTAGTTTGTTATGAATCTGGCTGAAGAAATAATTCCACACCTTTGTTATCAGAATTATAATTTCTTTGTCTTAAGTTTTGCTCCTGTCAAATATTCATAAATGAAGTATGTCATGAATGGCCGGGTCTTTGCCTGGAAGACTACTGCATGCTTTAGACATGTGATTTGGCCTGCTTTACTTTTAATATCTTTGCAGTTCTGTGGAAAGTCTGAGATACTGTTGGGTTGTTCTTTGTTAATATAAACTAAAACAATGTGAAATTGTGGCCTAGGCATAGTCTTCTAGTGAAGTTAGACCAAGAGAATTTGCCCAATCCAGATGTAGCAATCTTACAGATACATATCTTGTATCAGTTAGGCATCAAAATCGTTCTTTTCAATCATCCAATCTAGCCAGCCGGTCATTCAGTTCTGATCCAATGTACATGCATTTGTTACTCTAGTCCTTCTGCAACGCTCCGCTTTTTGCTTTGGAATTTTGCCTGTCACTTTCAGTCTTGCCACGATAATTTTCCCTTATGAAGTCCCCATCGCTCTTGTCTTGGCCAATGATGTTAAATCATTTATTTGCATTACTATTTTTCTTTCCCTTAAGTCACCAGTACTTTCATCTTGCATGAACTTTCCTTGCATAATGTTTCTTGGAGGAGCGTGAAGTGCTGTTCTTCTAATTATGGTTTTGTGTTTCTCCCTCGTGTATTTGCGTATTACAATTCTTGTCCCCAGGTTATAATTCCAGCTCCCTTTTGGGTAAGTTACCCTGAAATGGCAAGGCTTGCGGATGCCACACCAGTTATTGTTCCAACAAGCATCTCTGAGAATTTCTTGATGGACCCTAAGCTTCTTGAAGACTCACTTACTGAGAAATCCAGGCTTCTGATTCTTTGTTCTCCATCAAATCCAACAGGGTCTGTGTACCCTAAAAAATTGCTTGAAGAGATCGCTAAGATCGTCGCAAAGCATCCCAGGCTTCTGGTATTAGAAGCTGACTAAGATTTTCTTCGTACTCCTTGCTAATGTTTGATTGAGTTGACAGTTTATGGAAAAATTCCATGCAAAACTTTCAGGTACTGTCCGATGAAATATATGAACACATTATGTATGCCCCGGCTACGCATACAAGTTTTGCATCTTTGCCAGGCATGTGGGAGAGGACACTCACTGTGAACGGGTTTTCTAAGGTAATTGGAAGCCTTTTCTTCTCGAGAACTATTTGCCTCCTAAATTTCAATCTGGAACAAATCTTATTTTTCATCTAGTTCTTGCTTCTATGCTAGAATATATTCTACTACATGCTCTTGTAAATGTATCTAATTTTGAGATGTTGGAACATCTATAGGCCTTTGCAATGACTGGCTGGAGGCTTGGTTATATTGCTGGTCCAAAACACTTCATTCAAGCTTGTGCAAAGATTCAGAGCCAGGTATAGTGCAGCATCAAAATTCTAATTTTTCATAGAAAGAAACACTCTGCAAATGATGAAGCTGTCAATGGAGGTTGGGAGTTGATTAGAATTAAACTTGGTAGAGAGGAAATTTATGTGAGTGAAGAACTTTGTATCACAGAGAGAGACCATTGGTTTCTGACACCCAGTAAGTTGAAGTAGGCTTAATATTTGATGAAGAAAGTTATTAAGGTGGTGGCCAATTTTGTGTCACACAACCTTTTGAAGTGATTGCTTTCTGATTCAGTTCCCTGAGTTTTGTGTCTTGCACCATCTATTACCATAGGGCAGATGGCTGAATATGTTTTGCTTCTTGCAGTTCACTTCAGGTGCCAGTGCCATATCTCAAAAGGCTGGACTTGCTGCTTTGTCAATGGGATATGCCGGTAGTGAAACTGTCGCGACTATGGTAAAAGCTTTTAGGGAACGGCGAGATTTCTTGGTTAAGAAGTTTGGGGAACTGGAGGGTGTGAAGATTTCAGAACCTCAGGTACTAAATCAGAGATTGACCCGGCATACAAACTAATCATTCTCATTCGGTCTTCCTCTGGCCTTCTCTGTTTTGCTGTTTCTCATCACTTTTCATTGCAATCTCATATTTCACTCGCTTCTATATGCAGGGAGCCTTCTATCTTTTCATCGACTTAAGCTGTTACTATGGAGCCGAAATCGAAGGTTTCGGAGAAATCAACAGCTCAGAGTCACTTTGCCGTTACCTGCTTGACTGGGCCAAGGTACACATCATTCAAGTGCTTGTTTATCTTCCTCTAGTTGCCGGGAAAAAAAAATCTTTGTTATGTGTTTGTACTGAATTCCTATGCTCTCCAAAATGTTAACATCTGAAATGCTGATAATATGTAGCATCCTGTTGCCGCTTGCTATTAACTTTTGGGAAATTTTCCCAATGCTATTTTGTATAGGTTGCGTTGGTCCCAGGGGTTGCATTTGGGGACGACACTTGCGTCCGCATCTCTTATGCCGCTTCCCTCGCGACTCTGAAAGACGCTTTTGTGAGGATTAAGGAAGCTCTTGTTGCGCTGAGACCCGCCGTCCCGGTTTGATGATCACAGAGTTGCCGCAGCATTTGGGACGCCCTACACCAATTAGCTGCCGCTGTTGTCACTTCCTATCGCAATCATTTGATGGAACAGGCTCCGTTTGTCGTAATTTATTTGTTGTCGTCTCCCTTGTTTACTTAATCATAATTAGCAAAGATAAGAGCAATGATTAGATGCCGATTTAAGATATATTTAATGTATAATTGCATTTCATTCCAGCAGAGAATGTCTATGTACATTGCTATTTCTTATTAGTATAAGAAACTAACTAATAAATCTTCAGTGATTATCCGCCAATTCTTTAGAATATCTTGACATATCTTCAAGCCTTCCTTCACTTGGTGAAATTCAAGAAAACATAAACAAATCTCCACATTTGACTTGAATGAACCACTAGCCTCCGCTCAAACCAAGAAAATGAATACACACATATATATCTTTGCACCACACCCTTGCAAAGGTACACCTGCACCTATACCAATACAGCCCCCACCGACTTCATTGATGAGTGAGAGAAATCAAGTCCCTACAGGACTTGCTAGTTTAGCTTATCCCATGTTGAACCACTCCAAGACCTTCTCAACTACTTCTTCCAATTTGCCCAAAGCTTACTTGCACGTCTATATAGAAAGATTTTCATGCCAAGAATCCTTTTTGTAGTACCAAGATCCTTCCTTTCAAACTCGTTGCTTAATTGAGACTTTAGTGAAATGATGTATCTCATTTTTCTTGCAGTAATCAACATATCATCAACATAAAGCATCAACAGAATAGTGACTTATCATCCAAAATCTATAGACACAAGAATCATGCACACTCCTCATGTAGCCAATATGAAGCATAAAAGAATCAAATGTTTTATTCCATTTCCTCGGAGATTGCTTCAAACCGTAAAGTGATCTCTTAAGCAAATAAACGTGATTCTCTTTTCCTTTCACCTCGAAGCCTTCGGGCTGCTCTATGTAAATTTTCTCCACCAAGTCATCATGAAGGAATTCCATCTTCACATCTAGCTGCTCGAGCTCCAAGTCACACATGGCCACCTTAGCTAGTAAAACAAGAATTGACGTGTGTTTCACAATTGGGGAAGAACGCTAGTAATTACCAAACCACCCCCCTGCATTTTGTTGCATAGCCCTTACCAACAAATCAAGCCTTGCATCTCTCTAATCTTATCTATTACTGCTTCCTTTCTTCAAAGAAACCCATTTGCAGCCAATGACTTTTCGATTCTTGGGCATCTTCACAAGTTCCCACGTCTCATTCTTTTGTAACGACTCTATCTCCTCTATCATAGCAGTCATCCATGTTTCTTTGTGGAAACTTTTAAAGCTTCATGATAGGAGCTTGGATCACCGGAGCCTACGGTTAGAGCATAAGCAACTATGTCCTCATAATCATACCTTTCCAGTGGTTTGAGAGTGCGCCTTCCTTGACTCGTCGCAATTTTACGAGGAACTTCAACCGTTTGTTTAATTTCCAAAGCCTCATTAGATGACTCACCATTCTCTAGCTTCAAGCTCCGTCTTAACGATAGATTTATCACTTCCTCTTCAATAGTTGCGTGTAGTACGCAACTTGACTTCAACATTGCAGATTCATCAAACATTACATCCCTACTCGTCAGAACTTTTCTTCTCACTTGGATCATAATTTGTAGCCTTTCACTCCTTTCTCGTAACGAAGAAATATGCATTGTTTGACTTTGGATCCAACTTCAAGCATTTCGAACTCTGCACATATATAAAAGCAGGACAACCGAATATTCTTAAATTAGAATAATTGATGGTTTTACCACTCTATTCCTCTTTTGGGAATTTTGCAATCAATTCTAGTTGATGGAGACCGATTCACAAGATAACATGCCATACAAACGGCTTTTGCCCAAAAATTCCTTGGTTAGTTCCACATGAAGCCTCGTGCTCCAAGCTCTCTCTAATAAGGTCTGGTTCATCCTTTTCTACGCTATTCTATTGGGTCGTATCCATAACTATGAAGTATGTCTAATCCCTTCATTCTTACAAAACTCCATGAATGGTGTCGATTTGTACTCTCCTTCATTGTCTGATCTCGAGCACTTAAGCTTCTTCCTCATTGAAGTCTCAACTTCCGCTTTCCATTCGTTGAACTTGTCAAAGACCTCACTTTTGTGTTGCATGAAGTAGACGCAAACATTTCGAGAGAAATCGTCAATGAATGTCATAAAGTATTCCTTCCCAACTTTTTGACTTAACTAGTGAAGGACCCCATACATTCGTGTGTACATACTCGAGCATGCCTTCCTCATATGAGTTGCAACCTTGAACCATACTCTGCATTGTTTTCCAAGCGTACAAAATTTGGAAAAATCTAATATGCATGTTTTCATACTTGGAGTGCATTCCTCTTGTGAAACTCCATCAATCCTCTTTCCCTCATATGCCCAAGATGCATATGCCATAGACAAGTGTTATTGTCCTTGTGCTAGCATCCATGGGCATAGATGCTCCACTTTGCACCTTGTTCGTATAAGTCGATATAGTTTTCCACACCTTTGTCCCTTTAAAACAACTAGAGTTCCCTTTATTACCTTCAAAATTCCACCTTGCAGTAAGTATTTGCACCTATTGGATTCAAGTGCTCCCAATGAAATCAGATTCTTCCTTGGACTCGGTACGTGATGCACATTCGCCAAAGTTTGATCATGCCATCAAACATCCTCACGGTTCCAACTCCCACAATCTTGCACAAAGTGTCATTTTCCGTGAGAACTGAACCACCATCATATGCCTTGTACTCATCGAAGGCTTCTCAATGATGACACATATGACAAGTGCATCCGGAGTCCAAGAACTACAAATCCTCGAAGGTGTCCTGCCCCAACAATATGGAAAAGATGTCCCATTATTGGTATCAATGTTATCGGCTACACTTGCTTCATCCGAACTCTTTTTCTTTATTTCTTTTATTCTTATTTGGATAGAATCTCTTGGTATACCCTTCCTCATTATACCGGTAGCATCTTCCTTTAAACCTTCCCTTGGATTTTGATCACCCCTATGGCTTGATCTTTGATCCATTGATCTTCCTCTTCCTTAACTGCTTTTCTTCTTCCCAAAGAGTCCCTCTCCCAAAGATTTTGAATCACTTGCCCTTTTTCGAGTATCGTTTGAAATTAGGGCAGTAATCACTTCTTCGACCTCTAGGGTTCCTTGCCATAAAGGTGCATATTCACCAAGTGGTCAAATGAATCCGGCAATGACGTCAATAGTAGAAGCACTATGTCTTCATCCTTGAACTTTACCTCCAAGCTTGTAAGTTCACTGATCATCTGATTGAACACATTGAGGTGTTCCAACAGATGTCCTCTTCACTCATCTGAAGCAAATACAATCTCTTCTGAAGGCCAACTTGCTCATAAGAGATATCTTCATGTAGATGCTTTCGAGTTTGAGCCATACCTCTAGAGAGGATTCGATTTTCGCCACATATTGAAGGGCCTCATCTGATAGGTTCAAACGAATCACACTACATGCCCTCCCCTCCGTGTCGGCCCAATCATCATCGGTGATGGTGGGCGGTTGTTCGAACTTCCCACAAGAACCTTTGATAAACCCTATTGAATCAATAGATCCTTCATCCTTCTCCACCATAGTGTAAAATTATTCTTCCAGTGAATTGTTCAATATCGAATTGAATGGTTAAATGTTTCTCGCCATCTATTCAAAAGTCATAATACGAGAATGAAGAATTTGAATTTCTTTGATACCAATTGTTGAGCGAAGAGCTCTCTAACTGGATGAGATGAAAAGGAATGAAAAACAAGAATAAGCAAGAACATAGAGATTAACATGGTTTGGCGAAAATCCGCCTACTCCACGAAAGAGAGATGATCTCTTATTTATGAGCGTGAAGAGATACAAGGTACAATACCAAATAAAAGGTCCTCAGATTAGTATTCCTAAAGATGTTATCAATTTAAGAAACTAGCTAATAAATCTTTAGTGATTATCCCCCAATCATTAGAAATATCTTGACGTACCTCCAAGCCTTCCTTGACTTCGTGAAATTCAAGACAACATCAACAAATTGATGTGGTCCCACATTGGAGAATTGTTAAGATACACGTGTGAGTTGTGTTAGAGAAGTCCAACATTGAAAAATGATATGGTCTGAAGCAGTTAATATATCCTAGTTGGCCCATAACTCATTGGTTTAAGCTTTGGAATAAAATTGGGTTCAACTAGATATGTTGACAAGCTCAATTTGTACTCCCCTCTTGGTAATCTTCTTGATGAACAATATTGGATTTTTTGCCGCAGACTCCCAACATATGGTCTTAGAGGCCAATAATTGATTGGTGACCCACTTCCCAATATGTGTCAGTGTTGGTGATGATTGGTGGCCCACTCCCATATTCTCATATATATGGTGTTGAATAAATATCTCAAGGAATAAATCTGGTGACTAATGCAATTTTTGGGCCGGGTGGGGTCGACGGCATTGATGGAATTCAAGTTGAGATATATTAATACAGAAGGATACTTAAATTAAAGGGGAATAGACCTAATATTGAGCTCACACGTGAGGGAAGATTACTACTAGATGCACGTGTGAGTTGTGATAGAGAAGTCTCACATTGAAAAATTGATATGGTTTTGAGCCGTTTAATATATCCTAGTTTAGCTCACAACTCTTGGTTTAAGCTTTTAACTGTATTGAGTCCAACTAGATGAGCTTGATTGGCTTGGACTTAGGCTCCCTCTTGGTGATCTCCCTATATGAAAGTATCGAACTTCTACTGGCATACTCCCATACAACAAGTTCAGGCTATGAAGAATCAACATAACACATAATGAAAATATCATAACATTTGATGATATAACGTTTCATTTGAAGTTAAAGATGAGCGCCTAGAGTCTCTAATCTTATATACATGCTTATGTTGCTAAATTTGGTTTCACAGTAAAGCTTCGGGTTCAAGTGCAAGAGGAACTAAAATTCAACAATAACGAAAGGAGACGGGTCAAGCACCCAGAGGGTGAAAATCACTCACGCAATAAGTGTGATGGGAAGAACGGCAAGGCCACCATGAAATCCTACAATGCGACAAGATAGGTTACTTCGTTCGTGAAAGCATTAAGCCAAAAGAAGTATCAAATTATTCCATTGCTTTAAGCCATGGTTCTGTCTCTAGAACTGTAATGCATGCTAAGTTACATCATAGTGGAAACAACAGACCATGTAGCCAGAAACCTATAAGCATTTGTGGAATAAAATCGGACACCATTTGGGAAAGATGGATACATGTAGGAAATACTCTAGGATTGAGGTAAAATGGATACAAATATTTGGCATGCTATCTTGGGTCACATTGGGTAAGAAGTCCTTTTGTTGTCATCATGGCAATAAAACGAAGCTCCGTTGGAGCTTACCACAATGTACAAGGATGATCTCGACATTGGCGCTAGCTCCACTGTTATGCTAAAGAGAACCGAGAGAATGTTTGTGAATGGGGAGAGGGGATGCAATGGAAGTTGGCAACATGTTTTTCAACAATGTGGTGATTGAAGATGCGTAATATTTATCCTGTTTTTACTAAAAAAATTTCTCTTTTAATATATTATATGATTTTTTCTAGATGAACTCTATGTTAGTTGCTACTTTTGGGACAAGCTCCGCTATTAACCATAAAGACTCAAGAATGTGGTTGGGATGATGAAACTGCATTGGTAGGTTGGACGATGACAATGTCATTACATAAATATGTTTGTCAACTATGTGGTGGTTGGAGGTGCGTAATAATATACTCATTTTGCTATAATATTTTGTCTTTTAATAAACCATATGATTTCTTCTGGGGTGAACTGTATGTCAATTGCTACTTTTGGCATTGGCTCCACTGTTGTACTAAAGACACAATAATGTTTGTCGTGAAGAGAGAGAGAGGGGAATGCGATGCCCATTTTTCAGTGGCGCTATATAAATTAAATATATTTGTCGACTATATCGTGGTTGGACGTGCGTAATGTTTATCCTCATTGTTATTAAATATTTTTTAGTAAACTATACAATTTTTTCTGGTGTGAACTGTATTGTAAGTTTCTACTATGTTATTTATGCCAGCCTGTACATTCCTGAATGGTGTACCTTCACCGAATGGAAGGTGAATGTTCAATTTAGAAACCAAATGTTGATGCCTGTGCGAATAGAAGAGCAAAATCCTGAGCAAAAACTGGTGCGCAAGAAAGCGGATGAACAACGGCCACTGTGCATACCACTCTTGTTTTCTAGATTTAAAAATTACAAAAAAATTGTCCACATCCCGGCATCCACGCCAGATTTTCTGGCAAGGCAATCACCAATGTTACTAAAGTCAATCGATTTTTTTTAAAATTTGTGGCATTTAAGTGAGCGAAAAAAAGAAGAAATTATAGTCATCAAATGAGGAAAGTGTCCTTGCGGATGATTCCCACTCTTGTTTTCCAAACTTGAATACTTTGGCAAAAAAAAAAAAAAGGAAAAAAAGACAGGGGGTTTTTTTTGGTTGGGGTGGGGGGGTGGTGAGTGTGCAAGAGATGGACTAAACTTTTCTTCTCAAAGCTTGGATTAATTTCGACTTGATTTGATCTAAATCTGCTAAGAATAGAACTAGACCCAGGACCATGTGTTCTAAATGTAATAAGATTTTACAACCAATGCTGCTAGCGCGAATAAACATTCCGCGCCCTAATAATATGATTTTTTTTTTCAGTATTAGTTAATTTTAATAAGCACTGGCAGATATAAAAAAATGTGTATTGTGAAAAAAACGATGACCAGTGATTTAATTTTTTTTTTCAAACAGCTTTGGGTTGTAATTTACGAATATATTTTTTTTTATGGAATCATCAATTTTATTTGCAATTTTGCAAATTAAAAATTTATTGTATTAACTTACAAACTTTATTGCATAATTTTATGCTTCGATTTATTAAATATTACCTTACCGATTAATAGCGTGACTTTCTTACTTTGCAGTCTAAATTACTAGCTAGTTTTGGAGAACCGAGATCTAATTATTTTCTTTAATATTCCACTTTCAATTGACTTATCGACTTTTATTTGTGTTGATTAATAATCCTTTAAATTTAGTTACCTCTTTAACGATTACTCACTAAAACTTTTTCTCTCGTTAAGTTTGGGAATAAGAGTGCCATCGTCACTCACTTGAGTGTCATAATTTATGCTTTCGCTCACTTAAGTACCACATCGGAGTAAAATCGATCATTTGAGTGTCATATCCAGCAAATTTGCTATGTGCATTTTTTACTTAATTTCCATTCTGAACATGAAATTTTAATTAAAATAAAAAAAGAAAATTTACAAAAATTGTCTAAAGTCAGCATCAGCGATGCCACGTAGAACGACTAGTGTCCACGTTAGATTTTTCAGTAAGGTAAATTACCGATGACACTTAAATGATCGATTTTTTCAAATTTTATGGCACTCAAGTGAGTGGAAAAAAGAAGAAGAAGCAGCTATGGCCTTCAAGTGAGCGAGTACGAGAGATTAGGGGGGGGGGAAGGAGAGAGACAAGGACGGAGAAAAGAAGAGGGGGATAGAGAAGGAGTACCCTGCTTATTGCATTCTCTGTACTGCCTCGGGTGTGCCCTCGCTTCTCTTCTTGTATCTTTGGTGTGTGTGAGGCGGAACGTTGCTGTGTGTGTTCGCGTTCTGTTAGGAATTCGCGGCGGTTTCCTATCGTCTTTCTCTTCTTTCTTGTTCGTTTATTCGGGTCTTTTCTCTTTTGGCTTTCCCGTCAGATCTGCCGCTCGTCAGCTTAGTCTCTTATTCTGTTCTCGTTGTTGTCCGCAGG